>JAHWXV010330098.1:0-10525 GCA_024586415.1 Phrixothrix hirtus
ACACACACACACACACACATACACACACATACACACATACACACACACACACATACACACACACACACACACTCACACACACATACTCTCTCACACACACTCACACACACACACAGACACACACACACACACACACACATACACACATACACACACACACACACACACGCACAGACACACACACACACACCCACACACGCTCTCACAGACCTATTTTCGAGGACATGATTTTCGTACTCAGCGGACCCGAAAACGTGTATTTCCACGAAAATTTCGACATCGAAAATTTTGGTTGAAAATAATACTTTCTCTTTTAGCTATATTTCATATAGGGTAAGGAAAGTAAAAGAGCAATGCTTGGTAGTTATTTGCTCCAACACAAAAAGGAAGGATTAGAGTATGGGCATTATTCTAGTTCTACATGTAAATGATGAATTTCTTTTGCAAATTAATTGGTTAGATGTCATTTTATTCAAAAATGCGTGTGCTTAACCCTCAAATTCCGACAAGGGTCAAATTAACCATGATTTAAATTGGTTACAATTTATACGGAGTTTTGTCAGCCCCATACTTGTCAACGGCTGTGTATCTTCAAATGTAACTTTCGTTAGTACGCCGAGAAAGTTTCTAAGGTTAACGTTTGTGTTTTAAAGGGTAATCTCAGTTTCATTTAGTTTAACGGTGTTTGCTAGAAGTCAAATTGATCCCATATCTGTGATGAAGTAGCAAAAATATAAAGTAAGTACAGTGCAACCAAACTTACGAAAGCGCTGATTGGGTTTAGTAGTGGAACTGCAGTTGTGCAAAATACATTCAATTACAAAAGTTTGTTGGCGGTGGATTTAAATTTGTAAATAAATACAAAATTGATTTGAAGAGCAGTATGTCGATTATATATTATCTATATCCTTTTGATTTTAAAATAGAGTTTAATAAAACAAATAATTGTTGCAAATGTTGGGCACAGGTAGAGTTATTTCCTGAACTACAAGGCGGTGTCGGCAGACAGTGGAAAAAGGGGGATCTAAGTTAGCCATTCAACTAGCCAACCTCCAGAAACGTCGTTGTAGCAACAAAAAGGAAGGGAATCTCATAATCTAGAGGCGCCACTTCGTTTGGAGACGTTAGGTTTTAAAAAGGGAGAAGTGAGAACTAAGACTCCGCTTCGAAACCGTTTTTCAGGAGAAAAGCAAAGTACTTACTATGTAAATGGTGAATCGTACGCCCCTGGGTATATATACTGTTCGTCCGCGGGCCATGAATTATTAATTAACGTGATTTATATTTATTATGGTCGAGCGTAACTTATGCAGACGAACTCAATTCTTGCTTTGTTTTGGCAGTTTTAAATCTACTACCTGACTTATTTAGTCTTTAACTAACTTAAGATATTACTCTGTTCAAGTATAACCTATTAACATAGACAAATAAAACCTTTGAAAATTATTTATTACATATAAACAAAAATGTATATTTCAGACATAAAATTTGCTCTAGAATGCGATATTTATAACGATCGCAAAATTAAAATAATATCGTTTACATAATATTATTTTAACTAAACCTAAATGTAAATAATTTATGTTTTCACAACCAGTACAGTTACTTTACAAAGAAAATGTACACTTACACCTACTTTTCCTAAAAAAAAAGGATTATTGGAATCAACTGTTATTTACCTACTTGGGAATTATATTATTTTAAATAATCTATTAAATAATTGACGTATAGGCATTTACGACCTAGGATACAGAAGTTTAAATTATAACAATTAGTTTAATTATTTAACAAAATAAAGGTAGTGCAGCGAATTTTATTTATTAAATGTTCGTTTCATAAAATGGTTATTACTTTTATTACTCGCATAATAATTTTCAATTTACTGACCTTTTGGTTATTTTCCTTTTGTTTGAACCTCTAGTTCTAATCTTTCCTGAAGGATGGTATCAAAATGATAGAACTTGTGTCTGCCTTTAATTTACTGGCGACGAAACCAGATGTAGAACTTAGTCACGGCAGGTTTACATCACCTAACAAAGTACAGATTTGGACTTATTTACACATGTTAATAGCGCGCACTTCTCGTCAAAGAGCCTTGCTTAAGAGCTGTTTCGAGATTTTATGTACATTACCCTTCCAGTAATTTTAAACTGGCAAATAACTGCAGGTATCGTTTGAATTTGCCGAATCACTTTTAAATGACAGAGTTTGTGGTTTTGGTGTACTGGCAAATTAGCCAAACGTGCTATTTTTCAAATTCGGGGGCTTTATAATTAGTAAAAGTTCCCTAACTCCTAGTTGTCGATTAAAGGGGCGTTTTAGGTAAATTTTAAATATCGTGCTTTTTTAAATGGTCACGAAACAAGTGTCTATCGAGTACACCCTAGAACCCTTTCCTTTCTTAAAAGGCGCCCCTTTGAAAGATTTGTTTACTTAAATGGTAAATCCTACTTTCAATGTATAAAGTTATTTACAAGGTTTTCTTACTTTGATTCTAATAAAACTTTATTTTAACGTATTTTGAATAAATTTTTATTATCTTATGCAATTATAATTAATAGTAATTTTGATTGCGTCAACTTCGATCAGGTCAACCGTAGACCGTATAATGCGTACTTTAATAATTATTCCCAGTAATTTACTGAAAGAAAAAATGGTTATTTATTTTAAAGTTCTTATCGCTATGAAATCATAAGAGCTGAATTCGATATATCACTATAATCAATAATTTGTAATACGAAAAGTACAATTCATTAAACGAAAATCAATTCATTTAAATATATGTAACAGTAATTCAAAACATACTCTTAACTATAACTAAATTCTTCTAACTTTTATATTTATGATAGATTGCACAAGAAACTCAGCGTTTAAATTGTGGCCTTTACTGAACTAAGTAATAGAACTTATTAAAGATTCGGTGTAATATTTAGAAAATTCTCTCAAATGTCTATTTTTAACTTGACCGAAATACTCCAGCGGAGTTTATAAAAGGAGTTGTAGAATCCCAAAGAAAGATTTCAAGGATTGCGTGATGGTAAAGTTAGAGTAGAAGAACGTTACTTACTTGTGGTCCAAGAACTCGGAAGCTCCCAAAGGAAGTAAAGAATAGTGCTGTCTCTTGTTCTAGATAATACTGTAACTTACTTGTACCGCAAAATTTGATCTCAAACCATTGTGTAGGAAACAAACGTGGAGGGATGATAATTGGCCCAATTACAATTCGTCTTTGCGTGTCAATATGTCGAATTTCCAAAATTTCGGTCACTACCGCTTCTATCTTGAAATTTTATATTGAACTTCGATGCAGTCCCTTTAAGTACGCGTGTACTTAATTACACAAGCAAAGGAAGCGTTGCTTACTTTACTAGTCTCTTTTCTTCGGAAGGAGGCAGTAAATTGGGAATTGTTGGTAAGTATTTTTTAAAATGCTGGAGTCTCGAAGATTATTGCATGTCTGCGCATCTTCTGACGTAATAGTTTTTAAAATACCCTTGTTACGTTGTATTATATGGAAATTTCAATTAATTTTTATTTTATAACAAGCAAAGAACTTAGAACATTATTTCCAATTGAATTAATAATAATTTTGAATATTTAATCTTATTGTTATTATCATTGAAATGTTGACGAGGTATTACCGAATACGCTCAAAAAATATGCATACATTTCTATATACTGGGTGTCTCTAGATAGTTTACTATTATGTTGTTAAAATTTAAGACGCGCTTACAGTATTTAAAGCAATTTCTTCTAAAACCACATTAAAAACGATGGATAGTGTTGCTGATTTATTAACCTTATTATTTATTTCACTTAATCGTCATATATCTGTTGTCCACATGTCATCTTCATCAAAATTGCCAGATTTTTCGCAAAACTTATATTTTCGATGACATCCTTAGATAAACAATCAGCCTTCCACATTTCATTCTTAAGACCTTTTACATGGTTACAGTGATTCTCCAATTCCTTCTTAATAATTTCCGAACATAAAAATTTCACTAGATCAAGAATTTCACTTTTACGCTGCAAAACATATTTCAGTGCTACTTTACTTTTCATTTTACCACAACTTAGTTCAATCGAATTTAAGTCGCAATGGTAAGGAGGTAAACGAACAACCGTATGGCCATACAGTTTTAATACTTCGTAGACATAATATCATTTCACTTGAGGATGCTACCTTACCAATGTTAATAATTCTGCTCTACGCATATTTACAGTTCTAGGAACTCAATTTACTTCTAGCCAATGTTTAATTGCTTCTTTACTAGAACTTTGTGTAAGAGCTTTATTTATCTGAACACTATGGTAAGGTGCATTGTTAATAACTACAATTGTATAAGCAGAGAGATTCGGTATACGTGATTCATATCATCGTGGTAATCTCCTGATGTACCATGTAATTTAAAAACTAATAATGCATTTTCTGCAAAGCCACTAAAACCAACAGCATGAACTATAATGTCTTGGACCAGTTCGGTTCGTTTTATAGACACCAAATTCTTCTGCCGATTTCCAGCATTTATTTACGCCATGTTATGGATGGATGTGAGTTTTATTCAAATATACCACAGGTTTCGTTTTCTCTCCAAGTTCATCATTTTCTTTTAGACTTATCAAATACCGAGAACACCATGCCACAGTGTCATTTCTATCCATTAACAGTCCTCGTTTATTGTGACACCTCTTATAACGAAAACCGATCTGCAATAAATGTTTTCGTAAAGTTGCTCGTTCCCCAGAATAGTCAACTTTATCATGCATTCTTTCAACTAATAAATTTAAAGTTGGTACTTTATGCTCGATATTATAAATTTCCTGCACAGTTTTACGCAAAATACACCGATCAGCTTCATCCAATACTAATTTGTTTAGTGCTTTTGTGAGACGTTCCTTTTTTGAGGCTTCTAGTTTTGAAGTTCCTGCTTCTTCAGATTCTTTACGAATTCATTTTTATCGAACTTGTGCTTGAGTAAATGTAATGAAGTTACTGAGGACTACATTTCAAAAATTATTAACTGTTCTCTTCATTTCGCAGATTTTTCAAACCACCCTCGTATATGTTAGGACTGTTTCAACTCAGTTGACGTTTTTAGTTGTCAAATCTGTCCATATGTAAACAGGTAGCATTTTTATTTATTTTAATTTTGTGCGAAATCATCTGAAAGACTTTGATGGAATTTACATAGGTTAAAAGAGCAAAATGTTTGAGAGGTAAAATAAACTCAAAACATAATGTTAAAGAGGTGTTTCTAGTCGAATTTCTGAAGTAGATTGGACCAACTGGATAGACAGGGCTGTCTGCCTGATGTAGTACACCGACATAGTTAATATTCAAACAGTATTATTATTGAGTAGTAGTATTTCTTTGTATTAAGATTGGAATAAAGAAATGTTGTCTTATTCTACAAAAGAAATCCTTTTACATGATTCTATGGTTTATTGCGCGAGCTAAGCAAATCGGCAACAACTAATTTAATATATTAAAAATTTATTATTTCGAAGATAAAATTATTATGTCGATATTTTAAAATTCCTGTTAAATAGTACGCAGCAATCGCACAATCCCCTAAAGAAAGACTAATTGTATAAATGACCTTTATGTAGCTTATTTAAATAATGTATAATTTATTAAAATTAAAAGGCGATGAATGATATATCCATAAACCAGATAAAATCACCTCTTCCGTTTAAACGTAAATTGTTTTTATGATTCACTTGTATTTGAGAGAAGTTTCTAATTTCACGTCAATATTAAACTTAAAATGCATAAACATCCAAAATAGGGTTATCATGACACCCATTCAAATTTTATATTAAAAGTGGCAACCCAAAAACGGAACTCCCGAGGGCTTTAATGTTGTTGCCTCCTGTCGATCCTCTGCGAATAAACTACCTATAACATTGAATATTTGATTTCATGGCTGTAAATTTCCCAACAAAAATTAATTTATTAAATATCCTTTAATTAAGTTATTTCGCTGACAAAATTGAAGCATCTTCTTTTTAGTTAATACCTTCTAGAAAACTGGAATTTGTTTTAAAATATAGACTTTGGTAAAAAAACAGAGAAGAATAATTTAAATAGCTTCAATTTCGTCTTTGCTAAAAATACTACTTCCTTTTTCAATAGGACATTTGAATGTTTCTATAAAAAACTGCAGAATACTAAATGATCGGTACTAAATCAGAAAAGGATAAAATTCTTCCTTCCACGAAAAGAGCTACTGACAAATATTAGATTTTACAATGTATGGGCTGAATAAATAATTTTTATCGTGTAGTGCTTATATAAAATCAAGTGTTGAATGCATCGATATTTATGACAAAACGTGAAGTCACTTTTTAATAAATTTGAATTTAAAAAATTATATTCTATTCCATGTCCATTGGTGAAATTCCAACGTTTACTAATTGTACTACCTAAGAAACATTAAATATATGCTTTTGTATAATAAGATACACAATTGCTTTTTGAAACGGTTTTAAAATGTAATGAGTGTTTGTTTATTTACTTTGTAACTTTCAGGGCCATATTACTTTAATCAAAACAAGAAAGGAATTCCATATTAACATTATTATGCTCGATAATTCTTTGTTCTCAAGACATCGCAATTACTTGCTTTGCTTAATGTTTACTGACTGAAGTACTAAATTTATTTATACAGGGTGTTTCAGGTGGGAGTTCATACAAAGATCATAAATAAGTGTAAAATTAAAAGCGATATAAATACCAAAAAATTCTTTTTGTGAATAACGACGAGTCTACCATGAATGCTTTCAGTGCTGATTTCTACGGAAACATTCTATAATAGGTTGTACGTGTTTCTTTTAACTTTTATAAGAGATGCATAAAGACAAAATTTTAAAATGGTATACCTTCTTTTGAATGCCATTAACCGATATCTTGATAAATGGGATTACGAAGATCTACATCAGTTACTAATTGCGTATCATGGTGTTGACTAGCCAGCGTTTTAATAATAAAAACTAAAGCACAGATTTTTATTGTGTACGAGGAAAACAGGACGAAAAAATATTATCTAAAGGGCTTAACGTAATTGCGCAATCCATTTTGCACATTTTCGCCGTATTTATTGAACGGTGCTTCTATGTTAATAAAATTGTACACATCTGCAATAATGAAGTTGATATGATACAGTTAAAAACTAAATACCGATTTAAAAGCTGTAAAATAAAAATAGGTTAAGAGGGATAAATCTGTACGCCCGCTAAATTAAATACTTAAACATTGTTAATTATGCGTAGTTTCGAAGGAAATTCTACAAAAATAATACTAACGCAACTTGTAATAATGTGGCTGATATACTGAAAGCAATATAATTGACCATTTAAATTAATTAATTACCTGAAGAAACGCAAAACTGTTTTGAAATAACTACTTCAACTGCTTTTACAAAGAATTATTTATTAAATTTGTTCAGATAACACTGAGATATTGCAATTAAAAAGCGATTTACATTTCTTCAAAAATTGAAATTTAAATGCACTTTCTTAATGCGATGCACAGCTAACTATTTTTGTCAGTTATTAATAAATACATCGTTCAATATTGTTATTAATATAGTTCCTCAATTGTGTGAAAGACCTATACCCTTATTCTGCAACTTATTATACAAGGCCGTTTCAAATGAAATCCGGATTAGGTCTGTAGATCATGCAAATATGGCACCATTAAAAAATACATTGAATGAGGTTTTAAAGTAATTGTCTGGGTAGCCTCTGACTGCTTAGTTTATTAGATAAAACAATTGCAGCACCAATCTGTCATCATTGTTTGCAATTTCGTCGCTAAGTACTTGCACCAGCGAATAAATGCTCTCGGTTATAAGATTTTTAACTACTGATGGTGTAAATCCATCTGGAATTCATAAAATAATGATAAATTTGTACGGAGGTACTTGTATAGCTCGTTCAAGTGTTTTTAAATTGGTTAATAAGTTTAAAAATTGAACTAAGAGTGTGAGAGACGCTCCGCTCCCGGGGCAGGTGAATCGTGTAGACATTCCAGGGAACATTGCAGTGGTTCAAGAGCTGAAAAACATGCGAATTAAACTTGAAGAAGTCGCTTCAAAAATTAATATGGGCATTGTCTCAGCTCATAACACTGTTGTGGACCACCTTAAATTTGATAAGGTGTGCATAAGATGGGTCCCGAAGCAGTTTATTGTCCAAGTTAAGGAACAACGCCTTCAAGTATGCGTTGCTTTACTTCAGCGATATGAGAAAGACGGGGAGGCTTTCCTGATCAGAATAGTGACTGGTGATGAAAGCTGTGTACACTACTATCAATCTGGGTGCAAACAGTTAAGCAAATAATGGCGCCATGCATCGTCGCCGCAAAAAAGTGATGGTAACCATATTTTGGGACAAAAATGGCGTCTGTTGAAGATTACCTAACTAGGGGTGGTATATTGAATAGCACTACCTATTGTAGTTTGTAGTTTGCATAAATGGTTTCGTAGCTACCAAAAGATTTTTTCTCGGATGGAATTGACGCATTAGCCGACAGGTGGAAGAGGTATATTGAGAGGCAAGGAAATTACATAAAGAAACAACATGTTTACTAGTAAGTTTTTACAGTAAAAACCGTTTTACAAACTCAGTCCGGACTTCATTTGAAACAGCTTTATAGGAAATAAATAGAATTGTGCCTGTTCAGCTTAAAACGGAGCGCACGTTCTGCAATCCTATACCTATGTTAAGTTGGTCAGTTATAATTATGAATTAATAATTCGATCTTAATATAACCATAGGCGATTCGTTGTACATAAATAATAGGAAGGGAGTTTTTGGTATTATCTTGGTATTACTTCATTTTAGGTTTTTCGTGGTGTCTATAATCTTTACCCCCTAAAAGGAATGGCATTATATCTGAAACACCATGTATTGAGTAAAATTTATTGCCTCAATTACAAGAATACAAAAAGTAAATTACAAAAAATTACGCTTCAAGTTTTTGACTCGAACAAATGCTCAAAGATACTTCCATGAATTGCCACGCTCTTCGAAAATGCATTGATTTTGTAGTATTTGGTGTACCATGAAAATTCATTATCACCTGCCACCTGATAAGCTAACTTTCTTAGGTATTGCCAGGGATAAAATCTAAGGAATTTACATTAATACATTATGAAGATCACAATATTGGCCATACTTGCCTATCTATTTCCTGGGAAACATTTCGTTTGAAAGAACTTGGATAGGATGAGCAAATTTTGTGGAGGAGTAATCAGGAAAAGAGTCATGTGCAAATTAAAATTGACAGGAATCCAAATGCTGCTCATGTAGTACTTGCCAGACGATGACATAATTTCCGCTAGTTCCACGATATTAAGTATTGGATCATCAACAGCAGCATTTAAAACTTATTCTTCCATATTAGCATACAGAGCACTTCTTATTCTTCTGTCATATACTCCATTGTCATTATGTGTCAGTTTGTCTGTTTTACTCGTAGTAAACCACTGGTACAATGGAATTCAAATTATGTGCCTTGGATGTTGAAGATCTGTAAATATTCGTGCTCCAGTCTTGTAATTACATGATTACAGCTATTTCGGCATTATTTGGAAAATTGAATTAACCTTTGACAATTTGAATCTTGCCGAATTAGCAGTGTAACGTCAAATTTTACTTGAGATAATAGAAAACATCTAATATCCTCCCTTATAAATCTTAGAAAAAGGCGGTACACCATATGGGACAACTAGGTTTACGGCTTTCGAATATAAGTATACGTCTTCTTAAGACTGTTTCCTTTGATGTGTTTTTCTAGCATTTCTACCTAGCAACTGTATGTTAGGATGTTTTGCAATCCGTAGATTTTATAGAACTCATTGAACGAATATTGCATCTAGCTATCATAGGAAGAAATTGTTGTTTTTGAACACTCTAACATAACCTTAAGGTATGTTATTTTTAACATATGTTGTACCCAAACAAACGTATTTAGCGAACTTTGCTAATTTTAAGCAAGCAGAGATGTCGGTCTTATTATGTTCTAGGTAAAAAAAATACAGGTGAAATATTTTTTAGAATCGATGATCAAGTACAAATTTGTCGTGAAACGGTTCACATATCACTAAAAAAACAAGGAGATGCAAAAATAATCCTTACAATAATCGCTGTGCGATTGCAAGAAGGGATTCGATTTTGTCAAAATCATGACTTTGATAACATTTTTCTTTTAGCAAAAACTGTTTTCAACTGTAGGTCTTCACATTTTCCTTGCTCTTTAGGTATCCGCAAATGTATTTATTAATTTGAAACTGATTTTTATTAGTTTATTTATATTTTTGGGTAAGCCAGTTGTTCAATTATTAGTACCTTTTCCTGTTTTATGTAGTCTTAATTATCGGCTTCTATTTATTATTGTTTATTAGATACATTTAAAAATAAATATTTATGGAAACTTTCACAGTTATTATTCATAATTAAAACAATTTTTGGACTAAACTGTGTAACTTTAATAAAAATTAAACGTTTCGAAAACTAT
>JAHWXV010330101.1:0-12112 GCA_024586415.1 Phrixothrix hirtus
TGACCCTTAAACTATTAAATAAAATGAAAAAAGTATGACAATAGCCACATTAGTAAAAACCATTTTTGATATGCGAAGTTCTCTTATTTTCCATATTGCGTCGGTCCGGCATACATCGGCACATCGATGTAGGAACGGAGGCGTCCGGGATAGGACATCTTCAGGAACTCATCTTTAGTTGGACGTCCTAATATATGCAACTCGTTGCGTTTCTAAATCGGTCCATAAGTTGTATAATTGTGTAAACTTTGCGCAATTACGTATAAATACTGGTGATTTCGTACAACTACACTGCAGTCGGCGCCATCTTGGATTGAAGTCGTGTGAGCATGGGCTGATTGTCTATGGTGGTCTCAGTTGGTACGTGGGTTGCAACCCTTAAGCCGGAATAGCTGGGTGATTCACGATGTGCAGCTTGGAGTAACGTTGGCAATCGGTAGACTTGACAAAGTTTTTGACAGCTCGGGATATTTTTTGGTAAAGATTTGTTGCCGAATTCCCTTTATGAATACGTTACATTGTAACGCAGCTCGAAACGTACTGAAGTACTCAACAACGACGTAGACTCCGTCTGACCCAAGGTACAGGATGTGTGGAATTTTACAGCTATGCTGTCGCCTCCCCCCCCTCTTAATTTTGGGAAATGTACGTCAGTGGGCATTGCGGCCGGCTCGTAAACTTAAATTTAAACTTAATGACGCGCCAAAAAGGGCCCATCAAAAAGCCTTCGCGTTCTACATCTGAAACAATTACGGGCAGGAACCCGTGTATGAATAGATTATATGGATATGTATATTAGTAATAAGTGAACAAGCTACAGATAAGATTTATTTATCTTCCTTTTTACATCATCTACAAGCAGTGATTAATGCAACTATTAAATTTACTTTACGAAAATAGTTATTTTAGAACATGTGTACTACGGAATACATATTGATTTTATCGATTTCTATGTTAATAGAGATATTAATTAAAATTGAATTATAGAAATAAAATTATTTAAAAAGTAAATTTAGGTATATGAAATTATATAATAGCGACATATTTTGACCGATATTGGAACTTAGTTAGGAGGGAAATTAGGAATTATAAAATAGCAACATTTATTGATCAGTATTAAAACTTTGGCGAGAGGGAAATTTTAGTTACCTTTATAGGATGACTACATCTCTATTGCAAAAAGTAGAAGCTTTGTTACGCGGTAAAATTTGAAATTTGAAACTATATAAGATAACGTCATCTGCTATCAACAAATTGAATCTCTGTTACGTGGTAAATAGGAATTTTAAAATAGCATTACGGTATCTATTTATAAAAATTGTAATTGAAAGGGGGCGCAGTTTAAGTCCTGATTCAAAATCATTGTAAGTGTAAGGTTGTTGTAAAACTGCAACAGAGAATACTTAATTTAATTCAGCCTCTATCATTTTTAAAATAATCACCAAAACTATTTTTAGCATTTGTAGGTTAAATTTTATTTATTCACATAAATATTACGATAATTTGAATATATGAGTAGAATAACGATCGAGCTATTATTTTTCTTCACCATCTACGTTTTTTTACTTTCTCTTACCTATATGAAATATAGGTAAAGGAGAAAGTATTGTTTTCGACCAAAATTTTCGATGTCGAAATTTTAGAGGAAATACGCGTTTTCGGGTCCCCTGATTACGAAAATCATGTTTTTGGAAATTGGTCTGGGCGTGTGTGCGTGTGTGGGTGGGTGCGTGAGTGCACGTGTGCGAGTATGCGTGTGTATAGAATAACAAAATTTTATATTTGAGTTTCTATTCATCGTCCCTCGCGACCGCAAAAATTTCATTTACTCTCGTCATTTTCTGGTTTTTTAGATTTCTTCGAAATCGGGAATATCAATTTCTTTAGATTTACCATATTTGTTGGAAATTTAATCCTATTTCATACAGTCTGGGCGGTTTTTTATAAACTTTTACATAAGTCGAGTAACCAGAAGCACATTCGCCGTTAAGTCTGATCAAAATAACTATGAAACTAAAAACCCTAGCTCAATGAAAATTTGCATTTAAGATATCAATCAAGATCAAGAATTTGGTTTAAATCGAAAAACCGGAAGTATCACTCTATTTCTGTCATATTTGGTTATTTTCCGAATTCTTCATTTTCGCGGTTTTCTTGGAATCAGCTATAATGATTTTTATTAAACTTAGTATATTTCTTAGATACTTAATTTGGTTTTATATTAAGCAATGAGTTTCTCTAATGAATTTTTGAAAATCGAGTAACCGGAAGTACTTGGAGTATTAGTTGTGCACAACGTTTCTCAAAACGTATCCACCTTAGTATGCTAGATCAAGAATTTGGTTAAAATCGAATAACTGGAAGTACCACCTTATTGCTGTCATTTTTAGATATTTTCCGAATTCTTCGTTTTTCAAGATTTTCTCGAAATCGGCTGTAACGATTGTTTTAAAATTTATACCGTTTCTTAACCATTTAAGGCCCTTTGATATCATCTAAGCGGTTGCTCCGAAAATGTTCTGTAAATGGAGTACCCGGAAGTACTTTCACGGTTATCTCTGAGTACAATAACTATGAAACTAAAAGCCCTAGCTAAATAAAACTTTACAGTTGGGGTCGCAACCACCTTTTTCTGCAAAATCAAAAATTTGTTTAAAATCGAATAACTGGAAATACCACTTTATTTCTGTCATTTTTAGATAATTTCCGAATTTTTCATTTTCACGGTTTTCTTGAAATCGACTCAAACGGTGTTTTTCAAACTTAGCATATTTTTTAGATAGTTAATTTAGTTTTACATTAAGCAAGGAACTTTTCTAATAAATTTGTGAAAATCAAGTAACCGGAAGTACTTGAAGTATATGTTGTGAGCAACATTTCTCAAAAAGTAATTATTATGTAAAAATCAAAAACTATATTTATGTTTTATTTCTTCTGTACAATTTTTTTGAAACTTGGTACGGTTCTTATGTCCTTGACATCCTTTTACGTGAATTTGGAGGTTTTCTTGTAAAAATGCGATGAAGTGAGTTATTTGAGAAAATCTCTGGTTTTACGTGTCCAGTAACTTGGATGGGTGACCGTTACAATTATCATTCCCAAAATAAACGTAAATAATGTTTTAATTATTTGTGAACATTTGTATATTTGTATGTGTTGTGTGTGTTGGCTCACATCAGATTTTTTATGTTTTACATTACTAGTAAATAACTTCTTAGGTATTCGACTAAGAAGTAAATATACGTTTATTTAATATTCGTTACATTAAATGATACATAATAATAAAAGACTGTATAGAGAGTCTTCTTCTTCTTTCTCGTGAAATGGAGCAAACACTAACATTTTGTATTCTAAAATGTAATAAAATTAAAAATTAATAAAACACCTTAGCACAAATCTTCTACATTTATTGGGCTAATTGTACCAAACGTGCTTTTTCATGCTTGAAATTATTTATTCGTCAATTGAGCGCAACTTGAAACATTTTAAATTCTTAAAAAGTAATATAATGAAAAATTAATTAATACCGTTAAAAGAATTAATCAAATCCGACATGAATTCTCAGTATCTATCCCTTGTATTATGCCAACGTCTGTTTTACATAGAACTGTTGAGGAAGTTCGTTATTCATAAATACAGCGCTGTTCAAAACCTCTTATTTCAATTAAGTTAAAATTAAATTAATTTAAAATTAAAATGTTTTGAATATGAAAAACACAAGCTAAATCAAAAGATCGTGATTCACCTGTGTTTTTCAAGATATTGTAACGTGTACCTGAAATGGACACCAAAATCACCTTACTGTTGACCATAATTTATTTTTTTTCACGTAAAAGACGATTTTGTACAGTATAATTTAGCCACACGTTAAAATGATTTAATTTTTCTGAACACTCTATTTAATACTTTATGTTAACACCCGGTGTGTATATATATATATTTATATTACTTTTTATTTAGGTTAGTTAATGACGCAAAACGCTAGGAGAATTGTTTTTGTCATATTTAGTAATTAATCTAAAATTAACTTGTTAGTACAAGTAGATAAACGGACATGTGATAACCTATGGTTCAACGTTGGTAAAAAAAACATTCAAGTTCATGGTTAAGACATCGACCTTTCGATGCCTGCACAGGGCGATAACAGTTTTTCGCTGTCTGCAAATTCGATACTGGTTATTCAACGGAAATTTCAGAACTTTAATTATGCTTTTTTTCGCTTTGGGATAATTAAATACTTATTTACAGTTACAGATCTAAATCCGCTGTTCGTTAACCTACGTTTTGGTATAATTTAAAAATTGTTATGTTAACACATAAACCCGTAATTAATTAGTATTATGTAACAAGGCAGTTTTGTTTAAAGATTTTCTTTATTAACATTACCGCACCTTTGCATACTTAACTTGCTATTCTAGTTGATTTGCCGCATTATTTATATTTATTGTAAATAAATTTCCCATTTTAATATAATAATAAAGTTCCTCCACCAAACCCGTTGACATACAATTTACAGGTTATGAATTGGCTTTAGTTGGTGTGCATTTATCTAAGCTATGCCCTACAGAAAAATTCCATACCTTACTGGGAACTAAAATTTAAATGACTGCATGTTACAAATGCAGAATAGGTAATATTTTATTTACTAATAAGTGCCGATTTTTAATTTACAGTTAGATTTAGCCACTATTCAATTATCTTGCCCCGCATTGAGACAGTAAATTTTACAAAATGTAAACTTGTACATAAAGAAATTTGATACCTTCGATTTTACGACAAGTAAACATCATTGACGACAGTAACCTTTGCAGTTTAAACCCTCCACAATTGTTGTAATTTATGACTCTTTTGGGTAGACGTCGCCAATAAACCATTTTGTCGTTGCACGAAATTATTTACATAACAAAAAATGGGTCAGTCAGTAAGGTAGAAATAATTTGAATGCAAGGTTGCCAAAGTTCAGTAATTTTAATTTGAAATATCTCGCTAACGGTTGGCGATAGCGAAAAAAGTTATACCACATTTTCTGCTCTATTTTCGATTTTCTACCACCAGTTACAAGAACGTATGCTATTTGCTTTACACCCTGTACAGGATGTTTAAATGTAAGATAGAAAATAAAAATTCATAGTATACTATATAAATCGAAATAAAGTGCTGCGTTTCCAAACAAGCTATTTAAATAATGCATATAATGGGATTTTTGAATGTTATATGTAGAATTCCTTCACATTTGAAACAAATTAATTAGACCAAACAGGAAGGTTAATTTTACTCTTTCAAAACTCATTACAAGGCGACCGAGAAACCTGTATTTCCGCTAAAATTTCCACATCGGAAATTTTGGACGAAAATAATACTTTCTCTTTTACCTATGTTTCATACAGGGCAAGAGAAAGTAAAAATGTTCACAAGGTTCAGAAAAGTGTCTTCTTGAAGTCCAGAATTTGTCACATAGATAACAATTCAGATGTTTAGATGAGAAATTATACAGCGCCGTTATGGCAGCTGCGTAAAGATGGCCCGAATACGACACTGCAAGGATCACGGTAAATTAGGGACAATGAGATTAAGCGTAGCAGTTGGTAATAATAGGAAGCTTATTTCGAAGTAAGTTCGAAGTTATAGAATAAGATTAGCAAAATTGTAATAAATTAAGGATTATAAGTAATATCGAAATTTCAACAATATCCGTTAACAACCCGGATTTCAAAAAAAAATTGTATAGCTGGCGTAAAAGAGCGTATGAAAATAGATTTAGTGTTAATTTACATTATTTTATTACGAGCATTAGCTTTAGAATTATTAAGCGAAAAACGAGAAAGCGCGAAATTTTGACGGTAATTTGCACCCCTTAAACGACCTTTATAACGGATATAAAGAAATACGTATGCTTAATTCACCCAAATAATGATTATCTAAAATTTTATCATAATCGGAAGGGCACATTTCGCGGCATTACCTTGTTAGTTAAAAGACTTCATTATACGTAATATTTCTATATCAATAAAGTAAATAAATAAATGATTCTACCATAACTTCTATTTTCAGATAATCGTGTAAATGGATATGGCCTTCAACTATTTGATTTTGCTTTTAATATGCACAGTGCCTAATTGCTTTCGAATTACTGAATTCGAACAAAATTTGAAATTCATACTACAAATTATATCAGAATATTTTGGGAGTGCCCCATCAGTAAACATAATTTTCGATTACATGGATGAAATAAATTATCTCAACAATTTAAACATCCCCTATCACGTTTATAAATCGAATAGGCTTGATGATGTTCCACTTACCGACGTTAATAATTTTGTTATACACTATCAAAGGGAACAATTATTTAGAGTTGAACTAATGTTAAAGTACATAACTGAATTTTCATTTGGAAAGAAGAAGATTTTATTAATTACAAAGCAAAGCAGTGGCGAGAACATAACTGTAGAATATTTTAGGGGAAATCTTGGTTTAGACGTGGTTTTGCTTATTAATAGTGCCTATCCTACACTTTATACATATACATACATACTCACATACAATCGAACGCAACTGCAGTGACACATCATTAATCGTCGCTAGAAAATATTACGACATAAAAGCTTTAATGTTACAGCATAATCAACTTCCAAATATATGTAAATATCAATTAACATTAATATATCCAACGGAATACAAAACAGAATCAATTAATAATTAATAAGAGAATATTAAATCTCTTTACACATACCATTAACATCACTATATAATATAGAGAATACTACCTAGACCTAGAGATATTTGCATTAAAGCTTTTCTTATTGATGATGTAAAAAGTAATTGCGTTACAGATGTAGAACACGATGAAATGGTACGGGTCGTACCCAAAGGTCAACCGTTATCAACCTTTCAAGTTATTACTACGAGTTTTAACAAAACTATGTGGTATTCATACTAACCGCATTTACTTTTATGTTTTTGTCATTGTGTGTTTTTACATATTTCATTAAAATGAACGCCTTTATTCAAAATTACACGGATTGCTTTTTAATCACGCTTCAACTTACACTTTCACTGCCTTTGCCACGAATACCGAGAAGAAATTTATTTCGTATTGTCACACTTCTTTATGTTATTTACTCTTTACACATCTGCATATTATTTGGAGCAAATTTGATAAATGTATTAACTATACCCAAGTTCGAAAAAGGAATTACAGCTTTACAAGAACTAATTGACTATAATTTGACAATCGTTACAGTTTGACCCTTTCCATATAATCGGATATTTTCTGACTCGCGCAGAATTAAACTACAAGATCGTTTGGAGAGAAAAATTGTAAAAAATGTTTTAGAAGAAATCATAAAATACAAAAATTCTAGTTTAATTATAAGTTAGCAATTTTTACCAAAGGAATATGATGTGAATGTTATAACAGATAAACTTGTTACCAATTCCATTAACATGGGAATATACTTTTCGGCATCATTCCCTGCTAAATATGTTTTAAAGAATTCAATTACGCAATTACGTGAATCAGGAATGTTACATAAGGTATTATCCGATAATATGCAATAAAATTTAAGAAGAGCAGAAGATGAGCAAGATATTAAGCTAACTTTGCATCATTTACAGTTTACTTTCCGTTTATTAATTATTGGTTTACTATTTGCTAGCTTCTGTTTTGTTGTCGAAAACATTTGGTGGTGTTATTTTAAAAAAAATAATTCTATTGAAATACATTTGTCAAATACTTGATTTAAGTTTGGCTGGTTAATGTTAAAATACCAAATTAGTAGTATTATATTTTATTATTAAATTACCATACATGATTAGTCTCATCGGTTTTCAAATTTTGATTTGGCATGATTTGGTTCTAAAGTTAACCGAAATTGGGGTATAATATATTGATTCAGAATACAAAGTAAATTGTCTCTTAAAGATTAATTTAATTGAATTTAATTATAATTTTAGTTAACTTGCTTATATTCGTTTGGTTGAATTCTGCATATTGTAACTTTCAGTTTCTTATACATTTTAACTGTGCTTATAGTCTATTTGTAATTTAGTGCGAATATTTTAATATATAACAGTATACATTCAACTAAACTTAATACGGATCGTGCAGTATTTGGCGCTAAAGAAATTTTTAGAGAAAAAAGTTATTGCGTTGGGAAAAGATAAGTATTTTGCTTACAATGAACGTTATAATCTCACAAAAATTTGTTTTCAGTTATCAAACTCAAATAAACACGGTAACAGGAATTTTATTATCAAATTTGTAGAGGGGCAAAATTATTGGTCTTGTTGAGCACGGAAGTCACAAAGAGACGTAGCAGCTACGGTAGGCGTGACACCACGTGTCGTTTCAAAGACCTACCAAAGGTATTTAGAATTAGAAACTCTTAAAGATAAACCCAGATAAAGTTACTGATGTGAAGGACCGTATTGTGTGCCAAATTACTAGAAGAAGTCGAACAATTTCCCATCCAGAACTAAAACGGCATCTTCTGGAAGTCACAGGTGTAAACGTTTAATTGAAATAATACGTAAGAGATTTCATGCTGGAGGTTTATGTAGTAAAAGATACTTATGAGTTCCACTGTTATCTAGATACAACAAAATTAAATGTCTAAGCTGGCGTTGTCAACACCAAAACTGGGTAGATGGAAATTGGCAAAATGTCCTATTTTCAGATGAAACTAGAATTGGTCTCAACTCAGATCAACGTCAAATTCGGGTTCTAAAAAGCTTCAAAGATAAGTCTTCGAGATGCCAGATCTGTAATGTTCTGGAGAGCAGAAGCACCTTTGCTTCCTATTCAACAAGCTTTAACTAGTCAATGGTACGTTGATTTAATTTTAGAACCTGTAGTTATGCTTTGGAGAGGTGCAGTTGGCGAGAATTGTATGTTGATGCAGGATAATGCACCTCCTTATAGCAGCAGAATTGCTTAGGACATTCCTAAAGCGGAAAATGTAACCGTTCTAGACTGGCCTGCGTGCTCTCCAGATCTAAATATGATAGAAAATTTATGGAATCAGCTCAAAAGAAGGGTTGGAGTTTGTAGGGACAATTCAAGAAATGCCAAGCAATTGATTCAAGCTGCATTAGAAAAATGGGAGAAATTACTCCAACAAAACAGAAAATTCAATTAGAAGCATACCAGCACGAATTGAAGCTTGCATAAGGACTAGAGAAGGCAACACTGATTATTAAACTTAATATTAGTTTTCTAGTGATACTGTTTATTGTGTTTTTTATTTTCTTTTGTTAGTGATAATAAATTATTAGGCTTCATTTTTGTTTATTTTTATGGGGTTATAAACAAATGTGTTACTTGGATTTTATTATAATGTTCTTTTGAAACAAAAACATTTATCTTTTACCAACGCAACAATTTTTTAGCACCAAATACTGGGCGACTCCATATAAGCCTATTTGTGTGTATTTGTAACATACGATCATTTAAATTTTATTTACCAGTGGGCTATAACTTTTTTCCATACAGCATAGCTTAGACACACGCACGCCAACCAAAGCCAACACATAACCTGAAAATTATACAGGGTGTTTCTAACTGTCATGTACAAATTAAAGGAGGTTATTCCTCTTTTTATTGTGTGACTTAAAGTTCATATGAACATGTGTCGTAAGTTGTTTTGTTCTAGAGATACAGAGTGCCAAAGTTTATTTAGAAATAGGCGTGTTTTTATAATATCTTAAAGACTTTTTCGTTGATTTCGATCAAATTTTGCAAGTTTGTTTGTAGTAATAAGGGATCTCTTTGAACATAAAACGATTAAAATTGGTTGTTCTCGAGTGGCGTCCCGGGGGGTAACCTAATTGGTATCTATAGGAAAAAAGCATTATACGCCACCGGTACCTTATAAGCTTCTTTTTAAATTAAGTAATTAAAAGGACAACATTGTTACCCCTTGACGTTTTTTGTAACTAGCTTCGTTTTTGAGAGAAAAAACAAAAACCGTTTCAGTGCGGACGCCTAGACAACATGAAAATTATCAAAATGCTTATTACGCTCAAAGTTGAGATTGCTAGATTAAATATTTCATTGTTGTCATTTTCACCAATATTTATGCGAATTGTAAAATGTATAATTTGCAAATGATAAACATTTTGATAATTTTCATAATCCAGAGGTGGTACACGCTGTAACAGTTTTAATTTTTTTTCAAAAACCAAGCGAGGTATAAAAAAGCTAACAGGTAAAAAAGTTGTATTTTTAATTGTTTAATTTAAACAAAATACAAACTTATAACAAGTCGGTGGTGTACAATACTCTTTCCCATAGATACTAATTTGTTATCCTCCGAGACACCACTGAAAGTATTAATTTCAATCATTTTACATTCAAAGAAGTTCCTTATTACTACAAATAAATCGGCAAAATTTCAACAAGTTCGTCGAAAGCGTTAAACAAAATTCATTATCTAAAAACAAACTTTAACACACTGTATCTCGAAAACAAAACGACCTAGAAAACATGTTCATATGGACTTTAAATCATACAATAAGCCGAGGAATAATTTCTTCAATTTGGAAATGATGTCTAGGAACACCCTGTATATAATAATAATGTGAACAAATTTGGTAGGAAGAACTTCATTATTGAATTAAATTAGCGAAACGTTCTGTAAACTGTTATGCGCCTTATGCTGTTATTAAACTTTTATTACTATAATGTTTTATTTCGCAGTATTTGCAACAACAAGTTACAAAACTAATTTGAGAGATAATTATTACTAAGAATGGGTTAAGCTAAGGCATTAATTTTTTTTATAGCTCACCGAGAACAACTGAAATTTAAATGATCGCATGATACAGGTAAACCCACATTTTAGAAGTTTGTCTTAAAAGTAACGTATTTTTATATACCTTTAATCGATAAAATTTTAAAGCACACTTTGGTTTATTATACAGCATCACACTGACATTTTAAAAACTTTTCTGCAATTGCTATAAATAGTAGCTCTTTTCGCTTCTTAGATGTAGCGCGACGTTGACCCATCTTATATAGAATGGCGTGAACTGTGTTTTCCGTACACAGAAGCTATTGTTTTAGGCTCCACGAGATCTGTTGACTAAGATTGTGCGACGAAAATTTGGAGAATTTCTCAAAACTATTTTAGTTTGTAAAAATCACTTTAAGTAGTTGTTAAAATGTAAACTCACGTTTACTAACAGATTGTAAGTGCTAAGATAATATAGTCTGTCAATTTGTCAGGCATATGCAGAGAAGTTACAGAACCTTACAACAAATTTGAATTATATTCAATTTGATTTCATTATTTCAGCTTTGGATCATTATTGTTTCAATAAAAAAATACATATGCTAAACTTTCAGTATAATGTTTATGTGAAATTGTATTTAGTTAAGATATAAAATTCTTGCAAGGACCAAATTACTAAATAATTATATTGTTTTTTTTATGATTAAATATTGCAAATTTAGTGATAAATAAGTTGCTGATTATTATACAGCTATTAAAGTTTAACGCAAACATTTTGTTGGTTTATTTTATAAAGAATCTAAAATAAAAGCTGAAACAAGCTAACGTTGCTAAGCTTTGATGAATAGGTGGTAAACGTCAAAAAGCATCAGATTATAAATTATATTGAGACATATAGAAA
Organism: Phrixothrix hirtus; assembly: GCA_024586415.1. Classification (NCBI taxonomy): domain Eukaryota; kingdom Metazoa; phylum Arthropoda; class Insecta; order Coleoptera; family Phengodidae; genus Phrixothrix; species Phrixothrix hirtus. Next base: position 11,632 of record JAHWXV010330101.1, read on the forward strand.
TTTTATATCCTTTAAGCGATTGTAGAAAAAAATCCTTTGTAAAATTCGAGTGCAAAGTGATATTGTCGCACTCGAATGTGTGACGCGCTTCACGTAGCGTCGCGCGTCTATTTGTTTTGTTGAAAGACAATTATAGGCTTTGTGCTCTTAATTTAGAAATAATTCTTTAAAAATCTTTTAACTTTTAAACTATGTATGGTTTTATGAATAAACTCTGTTATTTTTTACGGCCTTGAATAGAGATGATGGCTTTCTCACATTTTATATTATATTAAAATAATGATGTGGGGATAAGTGTCCATGAAAATTTTTAAAAAATATATTACATAAGGTTACAATGTAAATTTCCGCAAGTAACTAGTTTTGCTTACAAAATCGATAGAAACGCCGAAATTTAAACACACCCTTTCATATCTATAGTTCAATTATATATATATATATATATATATATATATATATATATATATATATATATATATAT
>JAHWXV010330169.1:0-13526 GCA_024586415.1 Phrixothrix hirtus
TTAAAGGTGAATATTTTGAAAAACAATAAAACAATTTGTTCCAAAAAATTTGTTTTCTTTCCTAGTTTTTGTAACTACTTAAAAGGCAACCCTCGTATAATACATACATTTGGAGTTACGGCGTCCAAGAACGGCAAGTAAACGGTTTATTTTAGTTCAAATTTTTCTTTTGTCTTGAAATAATGGAAGTGATTTTATTGGATCAGTAATTAAACATTAACTGAAAATTTGTTCTTCTAATGTTTATAAGTGAACAATTTTTGAAACCATGTGGTCTTGAACTCAACCTATTAATATTTTGATTTTGAAGATCATTCGAAATATACAGGCTTTCTTGAATTTTTTGACATTTCCGACATACATTCTATTTAGTTGGTAAAGCCGGTGGAGAGATGTTTGCTAAAACTGGTAACTAAGCCACGTGGAATAACTTTATTGCCTCACTAATTATCCGCATTCGATATTTAACATGACGTCATCCTTTTGTACACGACTTTAGAAGGCGGTGCCAAAACTTTCAATTTAACAAAATTGAAAACTTGGTCTGATGACTCAATAATGATATAACTTGTAACAAAGCAATGTCATCTGTACAATTAAATTATTATGTTTTGATAAAGACTAGATATAACGAAACTACGAGTATTATCAGTCTCATTTTAACTTATGTATGTTTATTAACATCAATATTTAGACACAAGTGTTTGTATTACGATTAATAAAAATATTTCAGTAGCAATTTGAAGAAAAATGGATCGTTAAATTAATTACATCTATTGAATAAATGTCTTATTTTGGTTAATTAAGTGGTCTGCTTATAGAGAAAAAATAAATATTATTCTAGAAAATCCCATTTAGCACGTACGTATATAAGTTTAATGTATAAAACCATATACTTAATTAAGTTATAAAATAAAATGCTATGATAATGTTAACATTTACATTTTTGCATAAATTAAATTCTGTTTATAGGTTTGATTACGTTGAATTGTAATTCCATAAAACTGAAAGCGTAAGCATTAGCTTTCGAATAACACTTTTTTTTCACAGCCTTGCGCAATTTTGAACTGCAGGTATATAATTTCTTCCCCTAATTTTATTTATTGTCTCTTCTTAATGAACACAATAGATTTTCTAAAAACTTGTGGAACCCGATCTAATCCTTAAGTTAAGTAATTTTGTTACTTTCATTTGTCCACACTAATTAAATAAACCAGCTCTTAAAACACTTTCCATTTAATATACATTTTGTTATAAAACATGTGAAATTGACATCTGAACAAATTGTCGTTCTGTGGTTTACTTTTTGTCATACATATGTTTTGGGATTTGCCTTCTATTTATAACAATAGCTGTCACTTGCTTTTGTAGTTTCCATAAGTTTGTTTTAGATTATTTTCATCCAAAGAAATAATTTTATTCAGTAATTATTAACGTCATGGCTAAATTGCCTTGCTTAATTTTATCAAAATAATTTAATTGGTTAATTGGTAAAAAATATAGAAACTTGGTTTCACACTAAAAATTGATGAAAGAACCACCTGGTTCCATAAATAACTACAGATGATCAGGAGTGTATTTCCCCTACAGACCATAGGTAATCGATGAGTTAAGACTAATTGTAAGCAGAGCAGAAAGTCGTTCCCAGATAGAAACAGATTAAAACCTCAAATTTTGTAGGAAAACAAAAGATGTCGTAGATCGATTAATAATATATGCTAAACGGACGCTACTGTTTATATAGGGTGCTATTTTGAAAGGTATCAATGGGTTGTATATTTTTACAAGAGATATCAAAAAATGCTCAAAACCAAAGTGATTGCAAAATATGGCATCATCCCCATTCCCCCGGCGTTCAGATACCACAACTTCAACACTTAAATGGCAACTCTCCACTTGCGATACATCATTCGAAAGCACTTGAAAATCCTTTACACTGATACCATACAAAGACACATTTGGATAAAATACTAATAATTAATTTAATAATAAAAAGTTCAGATATGTAATTTAGGCGATCAATTGGTCTAGTGAGTAAAAGACAAAATGAACATTTTAGACATTAATTAATTTAGTACTTACGTTACACTAAGTAATACCAATGTTTACCAAATGAACTGTTCAAAATGCCCACTTTTATTTTCTAAGCAATTTGCAAACACTACCCTGGAAATTTAGTGATATTCCCTGATTGTCCGGCCACGAAGGCTATGTTTTGTACATCACTGACTTTAAATACCTTAAAGAAAGAAATCCAGGGAAAAATTCTGTGAGACCACTTTTTTCAATCCACTGTTCTGGAAATCTGTCAGTCAAAAATTGCCGAACAGCAACGGCATAATTATGGGGTGCCCCATCTTGTTAGAAATGAATTGAAAATCATTTAAATTCAGGTTTCTGTCAATTTTACGTTGATTCTTTACTTCATCAATAATAATGTTCAACAGTATTTTGTAACAGATTTAAGTCGATATCGTCATTTAGATCTTCTTTGAGATATAGAGTGCCAATAAATGTATCTTCTAAAATATCTGCCCAAACGTTGATTTTTTGGCATTTGGCATTTGGTGTTAGTCACTAACTATGCTTCATTTTTAATTTTCCCCATCATCTCTTCACAAAATTAAATCTTTCGGTAGTAGTAGTTTGTAGCCAATTTTTGAAGCAGTAAAATTTATTCAACTTAAGAGCTCATCGTAACGTTTCTTGCGAAATTCCTGTGGCAGTCGCTGCTTTTCAATCGGAAGATGTTGGAGTTGCAGTAATATGACCTAAAACTTCTATTGAGCGATTCCATATTCTACCCTTCGTTCGACTCTTTTCCTAGTTTCCGACATGATTGACACTTTTTTCTAGATGGCAAAATTTGCCATTTTACTATTTAAAATCAATGATTATATCGTTTCACGTTTTTCTAACTTCAGTATCATTTTACGCTAAGGTTTTTTGAAATGCATATCATTTTAGCAACGCTACATCAATATCAGATATTTAATTCCACGTGGTGGTGGTGTGTTTGTTTGTTTTGTGGCTGAGGCTTCGGGATGCAGAAATTCCCTTGTTCCTAGAAGTTTCCCGAACCTGGAGGAGTACCACTGCTAGTAGGGATTTTTAACGTGCCAAACATTACACTGGCATGGAACCTACGATTTTACTTCCTTATCTGAGAAGACGGCAGGTTTTTTAAATCTTTTCGTGCTAAAAAATTTACTGACCTCGATCGGGTTTGAATCCGCATCCCTTGGATGTAGAGGCAAACATGCTAACCACTACACCAATCGGCGCCGACATGTGGTAGCGGTACAAATATTTTTAAACTTTGTTCGGCTTTGATAATTTGTAAATTAGGTATATTTGAAAATTTATGTTTTTAAATCAGAATCAGATATTCCCTTTTCAGAAACCGTCAGGACTCTACGTTTTTGTTTCACTAATTTAAATCATTATAAATAATACAAAATGATGTACATGTGACTCCCATGATTTTAATTACTAAATTGCTATGCGAACAAAGCACTGCCATTTCCAATTTTCTGTGAAAAGAATATAGGCCAAAATCTTTAAAGTTAAATTTGTTATTTGCTAATATTTTCGGCTGAAGGGGGTTGCTAACTTCACGTTATCACATCGAATTGTCACTGCAGTTACGAAACTGTAGCGTCAGCTACCGTCCCTTATTTCAAAGTTAACGCCACCACCCAACTCTCATAAATGGTGTAAAACGTTTCAATCCCAGCACCGTCAATTTTCGCTACAGATAGACACAATTCGCCTGACTAGTTTGCTAATAAAGCTGCTGTTTTAGTCAACTTAACCATTAATGAATAGAGAACGAGGAACGTTAGCACAGAGTGCAGACGGCGTTTGTGACTGTTAACAATCTCGAAATCTTGCACTAGCCTTACGCCCATTTTACGTAAGTAACGTTGACTCGAAATGGAAATCACAGAAGAAATCTTAGAAAAACTCAGACAAATCCGAGGAGAGTTTGCAGGTGCAACTCAAGTTACCACCACTGCGCATGACGCAACAAAGTTAGTGAACTGTCGTATTCGTCAGATGAAGAGCCAGCCAGGGAACTCACCGAAGCTGAAAACTCCGACGGGTTAACCACCCAAAAGAGGAGAAAACGAAAAACAACCAGGCAGGTCAATCCGGAACCTGCCGTAAAGATCACCACTGCCAACAGGTTCGACCTGCTGGCAGACATGGAAGACGAACCAACAAAGGAGCGAAGAATCCCAATTCCGGCAATCGTTCTTCGCAAAAAAGACCAATGGCTGGAGGTTGCAAGAGACCTGCCTAGTTTAAATGCCAAGAACGTAGCACTGGGCATTAAAATACAGCAGGCCACTGTAGACGACTATAAAAAGGCGACAAAGTCCCTCAAAGATCGGGATCTCCCATTTCACACCTTTCTCTTGAATAAAGAGAAACCTCTAAGGGTGGTAGTTCGTGGTCTCCCAACAGAGATAGAAAACTCCGACATCGAACAAGATCTGAAAAGTCAAGGGCTCTCTGTGATTTCCGTTAGAAAAGTGCACAGGGGAGCGGCAAAAATGCCGATGCCGCTAAATTACGTAGAGTTAGAAAAGACACCGGAAGGAAAAGCAATGTACAGCCTTAAGACAATCCTGTGGCTGTACAATGTCACAGGTGCCAGATTTTCGGACGCACCCAGCGACGGTGGAATGCGGCACCGAAATGTATAAAGTGTGGCCAAGATCATCACACCGGCGACTGCGAAACGAGCGGCGAAGAGCCGGCAAAGTGTGCAAACTGCGGCGGAGAACACACCGCCAGCTACGGGGATGTCCCAGGCGCCCAAAGCCCCCAGCAAGAACTGCAACCTAAACTGCAGAACAACGCCCTTGCAGCGGCAAGTCCTACGCCTCTGTGGTGAAGAGCGAGGATTCCCAAGTATCAAAAGAACCGAAAAAACAGGTATTCGCGATGGAAAAGTACCTGCTAGCCAGCCACCTCCTAGTGGACGTCACCAGGGAGTGTGGCACCTTCGCCGAGGGCGTTGCCAAGATTTTTCAATGCCTACCTAAACGTATGGGCATATTCCAAAATAAACATCTCAAATAAGAAAAGAGCCACGCTCCACCCATATGTTGTCGGCGTCGGTTGGCGTCGAAAACACTTATATATTTTAAATAAAATAACTGTAGATTATTTAAGTCGATGTGGTGTTCGAGAATTGATAATATCGGTATTGCGTACTTAGTTACTGTAGCGTAGCGAGGTACCCGCAGGCAGCTTGCATAAAACGGTAAGACCTGGAGATACTAGGCTTCATGGTGAAGCGCGAAGTCGATGTTAAATTCTCTACTGACTGTATTTGCAAAAACGAGGGGTTTATATACAGTTGTAGCACCACTAAAATGCGATGGAAATAGTATTATTGCTGAATCGCATTTCCGTTATGAATAGTTCCATTCATTCGTATCTTATCAAGGCAGGATATCCTTATTATCCTATTTCCTGTGCGTCGGCGAATGACGCGATGTGTCATAGTGATGTAATGAGGGTTAAGTACGCATGCGTCGGTAATACATAATGAGCGTTCGGTACGCAACACGTACCGACGATAAAATACCTCTTATATAATCAGGAACATTTCGTAAGGAAGTTAAAAGCAGTGAGTGAACTGTGGTAAGTTCAGTGAGCGCTTATTAACACTTCCATTGCACCTTAGGCCACTTATCCTCGGATAGGTGGGTCGGGTACAACCCTACAGTACGTACTTTGCGCGGAATAATCGCGCCTGTTGTCAAATCAATCTACATGTCAAATAACCATAAATTAAAGATGGCATCCGTTGGAGACCCCCCAACGAATGATATCAGTGTAACACAAATGCACCCGCAAAAAAGTTACGAAGACAAAACTCAATCAATTGTCGCCGAAATCACGAAATATGAGCAACTTCAGGCAGAATTTAATAATCGGATGCTGAAACAACTAGACGAAGGAAATGCGGAGTTTCGGGGGCCGCAATAAACAAGTTAATAGAAGAGTTGGGGAAACTCAAGCCCCCAAACAGCGACAACCAAGAAAACGTAGCCACAACGAGCAACACATTTAAGATCACCACAGAAAATTCAAATAAGAAGAGGAAAACTGCGCCTTCCGAAGAAAGTAACAGTGCCACCCAACCAGACGAAGAGGAACTCACACCCAGCTTGAGCCCAATGGAGATATTTTCTCAAGACTCGGAAACGGAAGAATTTCCCCCACTTAAAATCCCAATTCGCTCTGCCAGAAATACAAAACTGGTAGATTCCTCCGAAAACGAACTAATCAAAAAGAGGGAAAACAAACCTCCCCTCCCGCCTCCAATAGTGCTGCGCAACAAAGACAGCTACCTCAACGTCAAGAAAGCAGCAGAGGAAAATGATATCAACATAGAAAAGGCTCATAATGCTAGAGACGGTGTGAAATTGTTCACAAAAGTTCCCAAGAATTTCGAAAACTCAGAAAGGTCCTAGAACTAATGGAAGAACCGTGCCACTTCTTTCAATTGAAAGAAGATAAAGAGCTTAAAATAGTACGTAAGGGCACACCCACATCCATCCCACTAGAAGATATCGAAGAAGACCTTATAGAACAAGGATTCCGCTTCAATAAAGTGAAGAGAATGGGTAATAGAAATAAAGTTTTCTCACTTCTCCTAATAAACGCAGAAAAATCAGATGAAGGGAAAAAGAACTTTGAAATTAAGCAGATTCTTCAAATTAAAGTAACCACAGAACCTAAAAGACGGTCAACAGCGGTAGCGCCGTGCTACAGATGCCAACTATTTGGCCACGTTGCCTTCAGGTGCACCGCTCCATACAAATGTATGAAGTATGCAGGAACACACCCAACATACAAATGCGAGGTTCCCAAAACAACAGATGCCAAATGTTGCAACTGTGCAGGAAAACACCCACCCTGCGCAAAAGAATGCCCAATGAGCCCCTTAAATATAGCCAAGAAAAAACAGGCAAGGTTTCAAAACTGCAAAACCGTCGAAGGCAAAACTTATGCTGGAACCGCGGAAAACAAAAAACAAACCTTAGAAGACGACAAAGCACCATGCAAACGCGAAGCGGTAATGGAAAACTCCTCATAAGACTGCTCCCAAATTTATAGAAAAAATTCTAAATGACAAACCCAGCTTCTAATAGAATTCTATGGAACGCCAATGGAATAGTTAGGAAAAACTCGAACTAATCCACTTCTTCTTCGAAAACGCAAAAAGAGAGCTGGGGAGTAAGTTCGCCTACTAACAGCTGTCGCTCCGGCAGTCTCCACCGCGAACATTTACGCGGCGGTGCACAGAAAAAAGTTTCCATTGGGCCATGCCCGTAAAGTCACGACAACAAGGAAGACAACAAAAAAAGGACTCCAATCATCATTCATAAAATGGTCAAATTGTTAACCATTAATCAACCCTCCTTTGTGTGCAATCATTTGCTTCCTTCAACGACACCTCATTGATCATACGCCCTAAAACTGAGACAACGGAGCTGCGTAGATCTTGCTGAGAAATCCCTCTAGAGACCCCCTCTAGCTAGGAACGGGTTAACGGGAGGCCGCGGTACCGTAGGGGATTCTCAGCTCTCCTGACGAGCCATGTCGGATGGAACACACGTTGAAGCTCTTTTCATTCGTCCTGTTTACTCGTTTTGCTGTTGGGTCATTAAGATGACTGCAATGTCCCCGTACGAGCTACGGGTGATGACGACTCACAACCAGGAATTTTACTTTAATTCCCGTGAGGATTTGTCGATCGATTAGTCACTGCTTTATGTCGTGTTAGATCAGCGAATACCACCAGGGTCGACCAGCTCCAGATATGCACTAAATTTCCAGAGCTAGCAACCTTCCTTTGTCCTTGAGGGGATTTCACTTGTCGCTACAGTCACAAAAGTTTAGCGCTAGCAGTTCTAGAGTTAGTATCAGCTAGAGCCATAATTTTAAAAGCGACGTTTTAACTCCAGCTCCGCTATTTGCGACTATTATCACATATTAAAGGATTAAAAATTATAAAGTAAAGCACAACGAGATCTTAACACGCTCTGAAAGAAATAACAAATGGCTTAGTAATAAAAGTGGCGAGCTCAGAAAATTTTATGTTATATTTTTGCAAAACTATTCAAAAATGGCGGTACTAGTTCACATAACTTAACTAAAACTGCTATTTCCTTTGGAAGTTTTACATACGTGGCTGGCATTTCATTAAATCGATTTAATCGGAATAAATTCTCGCCTAACTTGAATCATTAAAAATGACAGTTCGTTGTATTGTATTCAAAAACGTTAAGCAAAAAAGTATGTTAATATTCTTATATAATCTAAAGAAATGCGTCTTTAATTTTTCTAATCTACTTATAAACCATCCTGTGTATGTTTTTCAATTGATTTATTGTTGAGAGGAATTTTAGTTTGTGCTGAAACCGATTAAAGCTTCTAAAGTGTAACTATTCTGAGTTTATGATACATTGATTGAAGAGCGCTGCTGCAAAATCGATAACAGCTGATACCTTGAAATAAAGGCCTTTTACTACTTAAATATACGTAAGGTTTCAATTTAATACAAGTATTCATCAACTTAGGTTGTGGTTTGGAGAATTTCTTACTGTTTAAAATGACGACTTAAGTATCTAACAAGGTAAGTGTTATCAATCAAACTTTTAATTGTAGTGCGATAGTTGAAATATAAACGACTAAATTCAGCATGAAACGACTAACCAACTAACTTTCAAAGAAACTGTGCAGACAGAAACACATTACATCTAACTGTCCAACTTCCTCACAACTTCCTGTAAAACAACGATTAGACCAAGCAATCTAACCAGAATTATGTTAGAACTGTTTATTCTATTGCATATTTCTTTCATGTTCATTTACAAAAAGAGTTGTCAAAAATCTAACATAGAAATTGATCCTAGTTTGATGTAAAAAATTAAGTACTGACAAGTTCTTCTCTTGATAGTTTCGTTTCTAATGGAACGTACTAAGCAAATTTGTTTTAGAACTGAAACCATTTGCGAATGTTTTAAACACGATTCGGAGAATTACTTAACAAGTGCAGGCTACTAATTCACAACGAAACAAACTTTCACGTCGATTACCTAAAATACAAAGTAATGGCAATGAAAAGTTTTGTTGGTTATTTATGAATCTTTGTTTCATTTAAAATAAAATTACTGAATTTTAAACGCAATACTGTTGATCTAAACATAACAGCTACATTTATAGATTGGGTGAGTTTTCTTGAAGGCAAATAATTTACTACTTCTTTTTCCTTTCTCTTACCTATATGAAATATAATATAGAGAAGGCATTGTTTTCGTCCAAAATTTTCGATGTTGAAATTTTAGTGGAAATACACGTTTTCGGGTACCTGAGTCTGAAAATCATGTTTTTAAAAACTGGCCTGTATATGTGTGTGCGTGCGTGTGTGAACAAAATATTTCGAAAACAAAAAGTCGTAAATGAACAAAATTTTATATAATTTGACTAAAACTCATTATCCGGAAGTTCCACTTTATTCTTGTCATTTTTTGGTTTCCGAGATTTTCCCGAAATCGGCTATAACGCATTTTTTAAAATTTATTGTATTTCTTAGACATTTAATGCCCTTTTATATAATTAAGACAATCTCTCAGAAAAATGTCCGTAAAACGAGTAACAGAAAGTGGTCTTACCATTAACCGCGAATAAAATAACTACGAAACTTAAAGCTCTAAATAAATAAAAATTTGTATTTAAGATCCTAACCTTCGTATGCTAAATCTAGGATTTTGTTAAAATCGAATAACCGGATGTACAATTTATTTCTATTATTTTTAGATATTTTCGGAATTTTTCGTTTCTCGCGATTTTCTCGAAATCGGTTCTAACGATTTTTTTAAAACTGATTGAATTTCTTGGATATTTTATGGCCTTCATACAGTTTAAGCTGTTTCTCAGAAATTTTTCCGTAAATTGAGTAACAGGAAGTACCTTAACCTGTATTTCAAAATAAAATAACTATGAAACTAAAAGTTCTAGCTGAATGAAAATTTATATTTGTGGCCATAACTACATTGCTATTCCAAATCAAGAATTGGGCTATAATTGAATAACCGGAAGTTCCACTTTATTTTTGTCATTTTTAGATATTTTCCGTATTTTCGGTTTTCGCGATGTTTTTGAAATCGGCTCTAACGATTTTTTTTAAAACTTAGTACATTTCTTAGCTACTTTATTCTGTTTAATATGAATCAAGCTCCATCTCTAATAAATTTTCGAAAATCCAGTAACCAGAAGTACTTGGCGTATTAATTGTGAATAACACATCTCAAAAACTAACGATGATATATGAATGAAATTGTATATTTAAGTTTTTTATCTTCTGCACATGAGACGTTAAGAGTTTAGGTAAAATCGAATGACCGGAAGTGCCACTTTATTCTTGCGATTTTAAAGTCTTTTTGAAATTTTCTTCGGAAACAGCTATAACTTTTATTTTTAAATGTGCTACTGTTATTATGTATTTAATACCCCTTTATGTAAACTTAACAGTCCTTCTGAAAAAATGCGTTGAAGAAAGTTATCAGAGAAAATTTTTGGAGTTAAGCAGCCTTTCGCCTGTCCAGTAACTTGAATGGGTGACCGTTAGAATTATCGTTTCCAAAATAAATGTAGACAATAATCTAATCATTTGTGATACTATTGGCATATCTATGTGCGTAAGAGAAAGTTGTGTATTGTCTCACACCAGATTTTTTTTAGTTCTGATTAGCCATTTTCAGACTATCATCATATTCAATTTATAAACAATTTTAATCCGTTTTGATTTATTTAAGCAATAGTGTGTTGGTCTTTCATATTTCAAGTACGATAAGAGATGAAGATTTAAAATTTTTAGGTAATATTTAGGGTGTAAATAGGTACTACATAAAAATAATGGAATGGTCAACTCAGTTTTTTTAAACAACACCCGGTATATTATTGGCTGCTATTCATTTTATAAGTATTAGCGCTATCCAATTAATGGTTTAAATCGTATAATTTGTTCTTGAATTGTATGCATCATACTTGAATATCGCAATTTCAGAACAATTTTTTCAATTTTTCAAATAGAACACCCTATATATTTTTAACTGTGTGATTCAGAATTAAATTCTACGTAGATTGAAGTAAGGGTACCTTATACAGGGTGTTTCAGATAACATGACATTCCTTTAGAGGGTGAAAGGAGACAATACAAACACCGCAAAATGCGCAAATTTATATCGAAAACTTCTTTTATCTGCTAATTATTGCCTATGGTTGTATTAAGACTGAATTGATAATCCATTCTTAAATTATAGCTGACCTACATAACGTATCAAGTTGCAGAACCTGCGTTATGCTTTAGAGCTCTACAGGCACAATTCCATTTGTTTACTGTAATAAGTTGTAGAATAAGGGTATTGGCATTTTAAACAATTGAGAGAATTTAGTAATAATAATCTTGAACAATTTATTTATTAATAATTGACAAAAATAGTTAATTATGCACCGTACTAAGAAAGTGGTCATTTCAAATTTACAAAAATATAAATCGCTTTTCGATTGCAAAATCATAGTGTTATCTGAACAAATGTAATAAATAGTTTCTTGTTAACGCAATTTAAGCAATTATTTATTGAATTTTTTTAAGTAACACTGCAATATTACAAGTAAAAAACCAGTTTCATTGCTGAAATTGGTGGATGTAATATATTTTAGAATTTTTCAAATAGTTTTGAAACCATTTTTACTTTCTCTTACCTATATGAAATATAAGTAAGAGAAAAAGTATTGTTTTCGACCAAAATTTTCGATGTCGAAATTTTAGTGGAAATACATGTTTTGAGGTCCCCTGAGTACGAAAATCATGTTTTCGAAAACTGGGCTGTGTGTGTGTGTGTGTTTGTGTGTGTGTGTGTGTGTTTGTGTGTGTGCGTGTGCGTGTGCGTGTGCGTGCCCGTGCGTGTGTGTATGTCTGTTACCACAATAGCTCAAAAATCAAAAGCCCTAGAATAACAAAATTTTATATTTGAGTTTGTATCCATCGTCGCACGCGACCGCAACAATTTCATTATAATCGAAAAACCGGAAGTGCCAATTTACTCTTGTCATTTTTTGGTTTTTTGAGGTTTTTTCGAAATCGGCTATAACGATTTTTTTTAAATTTACTATTTCTTAGAAATTTAATGCTCTTTCATATAATCTAGGCGGTTTTCAGTAAATTTTCCGTAAGTCGAGTAACCGGAAGTACCTTCGCCGTTAAGTCCCAATAAAATAACTATGAAACCAAAAACCCTAGCTAAATGAAAATTTGTATTTAAGATCACAATCACCTTAGTGTGCTAAATCAATAATTTGGTTAAAATCTAATAGCCAGAAGTACCACCTTATCCCAGATATTTTCCGAATTTTTCGTTTTTCGAAATTTTCTCGAAATCGGTTGTAACGATTGTTTAAAATTTATTGTACTTCTTAAGCATTTAAGACTCTTTTATATAATCTAGGCGGTTACTCAGAAAGTTTTCTGAAGTTGGAGTAAGTGCTTTCTCTGTTCACTCTGAATACAATAAGTATGAAACTAAAAGCTCTGACTAAATGAAAATTTATATTTGACGTCACAAACACCTTTTTCTGAAGAATCAAAAATTTGGTTAAAATCGAATAACTGAAAGTACCACTTTATGTCTGTCATTTTTAGATAATTTCCGAATTCTGCATTTTCACGGTTTTCTTGAAATCGACTGTAACGATTTTTTTTACACTTAGTATATTTCTTAGCTACCAAATTTAGTTTTATATTAAACAAGGAGTTTCTCTAATAAATTTTTGAAAATCGATTAACCGGAAGTACTTGGAGTATTAGTTGTAAACAACGTTTCTCAAAAAGTAATCATTATATGAAAATAAAGAGCTATATTTATGTTTTGTATCGTCCGTGCATGAAACGGCAAGAAGTTAGTTAAAATTGAATGACCGGAAGTGCCACTTTATTCTTGTGACTTTTAAGTTTTTTGCAATTTTCTCGGAAACATTTTTAACATTTTTTTTGAAACTTACTACGGTTCTTGTGTCCTTCATATCCTTTTACTTGAACTTAGAGGTTTTCCTGAAAATATTCGTTGAAGCGAGTTATTAGAGAAAATCTCTGTAGTTAAGCAGGGTTTTGCGCGTCCAGTAACTTGGATGGGCGACCATTACAATTATCTTTCCCAAAATAAACATGAATAATATTTTAATTATTTGTGTACATTTGCATGTTTGTATACCTATGTACGTAAGAAAAAGTCGTGTGTTGTCTCACACCAGATTTTTAAAAACGTGATGGAGGAATATTGTAATAATTGGTACCTTTAATTTCAAAATTTTCACATTAATGTTTACATCGTTATTGTTGATTTTATATTTATCATAGTATTATATTTGTAACATGAAATAATTTTAATTTTATGTTAATTCTAATGATGGTATTACTTTTTTAAAAGTTAAACTACCGA
>JAHWXV010330212.1:0-11501 GCA_024586415.1 Phrixothrix hirtus
CTTCCGGTTACTCGACTTTCGAAAATTTATTAGAGATACAGCTTGATTCATGTAAAACGGAATGAAGTAGCCAAGAAATTTATTAAGTTTTAAAAAAATCATTAGAGTCGATTTCAAGAAAATGGCAAAAAACGAAAATTTGGAAAATATTTAAAAATGACAGAAATAAAGCTGTACTTCCGGTTATTCGATTCTAACAAAATTCTTGATCTAGCATACAAAGGTAGTTTGAATATTATATACAAATTTTCATTTATTTAGGACCTTCAGTTTCATAGTTATTTTAGGCATAGTTAATGGCACGACTACTTCCGGTTACTCATTTTACGAACATTTTTTTGAGAAATTGATTTAATTATATGAAATGGCATTAAATATCTAAGAAACACAATAAATTTAAAAAAAATCGGCAGAGCTAATTTCGAGAAAATCGCGAAAAACCAAAAAATGACAAGAGTAAAGTGGCACTTTCGGTTATTAGATTTTAGTGAAATTGTTGTAGTCGCGTGTGAGGATAGATAGAAACTCAAATATAAAATTTCGTTTATTTACGACTTTTAGTTTTCGAGATATTTTGTTCACACACACACAGACACACACACACACACACACACACGCGCGCGCGCGCGCGCGCGCACACAAACAGACCAATTTTTAGAAAAACGTTTTTCGGACTCAGGGAGCCCCAAAACGTGTATTTCCACTGAAATTTTGACATCGAAAATTTTGGACCAAAACAATACTTTCTCTATTCTATATTCCATATAGGTAAAAGAAAGTAAAAATTGATATGACAAACGGAATTTGCCTTTGTATATTGGCATGTTGGATCCGGAGAAACAAAATGATAGCAGTTATAGACACCAGCCTCCAGGAAGCAATGCTGAAATCAAACTGAATGTTCAGGCCCAGAAAAACAACTGGGAGTTCACGTTTGTTGATAATGGCAAAGATAGCTCTTTGGTACTGAAAGGGTCAGCATTCTAGATAATACTGCATTCCTCTGGGCTCCTAAAGATATAGAAGGTGGACCATACCAACATGGCGTTGGTCCGTTGCCATAGTAAACGGAAGTACAAACGGAAGCCAGATAAAGGAAGGGAAAAGATAAAAACTGATTTGGACACAGAGAAAGCAAAGCAACAGACTTATTCCATCTTATTTAATTAATGGAGTTCTTTATAACAGTGATGACAGAAATAAATGGACGTTGTTTTCAAACAGAACTCGCACTTGTTTTTCTAGTAAAAGCTAACAATAAAGTGAGTTTTATACGGGCTTAGAATAAAATTCACAAAGCGCACGACGAATTTCGGAACCTCGAACATTTACTTAAGGCGGGTGTCGTTAAAAACTTGTTAACAGTAAAAACTTGTAACAGAGAAGACAAAGATGAATAAGGACAAAAAAAGGTAATCAACTCTTAAATATTCAGTAATAATTAAAATATGGACGTAACAATATTTTTCTATTTGAAACTAAATATACTAGGACAACAAAGAGTTCAAATATAAAGTAATAATTCGCTATCCCAAAAATTAGTGACGTTCAATCAGGGGCGTAATATACGAAAAGCTAAAATATATATCATTACGCTAAGCATTGTCACGAGTCTAAAATCGGACGGTAGCAGGTGATTGTAAACGGCGTGGTCGTTCTTTTCTAAGCTGCCCTATCTGAATGTATCGCATTAAAATATATTTACTAACCTTTGTAAATCCTAATTAATGATTGGAAAATGTTGCTGACTAGTTTGATCAAGATCCAAAGGTACTATAAATTCTATAATTCAACTTTTACAGCAGGCATGTATCATAATGTCCTTAGTATGAATGTAACTAACCTATAAATGAATGTTTAGTTTACAAAACAATAGTTTTTAACATTTGCTGCCATCTAGATATTAAGAAGGAAGGTTTTATTGAAATTAACGTTAGAGTTTACAATTACCCCTTGCTCTGATTGACCCTACTACGCAAAATATATGAAGGGCTATAGATAAACAACTGTCCTTCACTTTCCTATAGATTAAATGGTTAGCGGTTACCACGACAAGCCGCAAGTTGTTTGCCAAACCGTTTCTTTAATTTTGACGATAAAAGGTATATCCGATTTCACATTGTGAATTTTTACAGAAACAGTATCATCTAGAAATTTCAATTTTGATAGAATTGGGTGTAAATCAGTGACGAAGTACTTGTTTTTAAAAAGCTTGTACGGCATGAAAATTTATATCAGTATGGTAGATACATCGACGAGTTTGGAAATTGGTGTATGTACCTGCTCCTAAACATGTTATACTGTCCATGACTTGATTTTGGAGAACTGGCGGATTGAACTCAAAAGCAGAACCGAGACTTTAAACATTTCCTATGATTGGGCCTTTTACATCGTTTATGATTAAATGATTAGTTATTTTGCCAGAATATTTAGATGGTTAAACGAATGTTTTGTTGGTGTGCTCGACTTAAAGTTAACGACAGTAAGCGAGCGCTTAAAATAAGCCACTCGGTATAAATATGATCCGTTGGTGAATTGCATGTAAAATTGAACAGTTTAAATTTTGATGCTATGAAAATAACTGTTACTACTTTTATTAAAGCTATTTGTACGAGCACTCATAATTCTGGCGCACACTATTATCAGTGATTTTTAGAACTTATGATATTTAACTGAAATGAAACGAGAAATACGCCAAACATATTTACAAAGTAAACGAAACATGAGTCCATAGATTACATGCGCGTAAGAGAATTAATTAACAATTAAATCGATCTTAAACAATGATGATATTAATTCAAAATGTAATATATTGGCTGACAAAGGAGTTCCTGAAATTTATTTTGCAAAATCATTTACTATTCTACTCGGGGAAGTTATGATTGATCACAGGTACTTCGATTTACTAACAGAACTCGTTTTCCAACGACAATAAAAAAATAGGATATTAATTAGGGTCCATAAGCGCTTCGAACGAAAAGACGCAATAAACATTGATACAATAAAATGCAAGCAATTCGTAATTTAAAGCAATACATTATAATAGACTTATTTTAATAGGTATGTACATGGTGATACAAAAGCAATAGTAAAAACTGACATTATATATACAAGTTGGTGCTAAATAAATATAAAGGGATGACACTATACTATATTCAATGTGGCAGGAAACAAACAGCAAGAGCTGAAATACGGTACTAGTACTGTTATAAAACAGAGTAAAGGTTTGATATCAAATTTTCCTAATAATTTGACAGTGGTTGTTAGCACAAAGATAGTATATTACACGATCGTTAAGTTTTTTAGCACAACAGGGGTCGAAAATTAGCAAAATCCGACTCTCCGATTCTCGTTTTTCTAAACCTTTCTCGACTTGTTATAAGGCACTTACCGAACTTGTACCGTAATAACGATTTAAATAAACGTAAAGATGATGATATCACTCGGTGTAAAACTGTTGAATTCCTTTAGGCAAAAAGATAACGAAAAAAGTCGGCTATTGAGTATTATATATGAGAATCTTTATCAATGGATACCTTAAACTATTATGAACGCAAGACTAACCTATACCTTAATAGATATTTAATGCCATATCAACAAAATCGGTTAGTTCAAAAATCGAAAACCTCAAAGTGGAGACAACTCCTTATATTATTGTAGTTGATCCATTATTTATTGGGGTGTAGATTATATTTACCATAAATAATAAGAAATTAAAGTTAATTTTTACTTTGCCTTACCTATATGAAATATGGGTAAAAGAGAAACTATTGTTTTTCTCCAACATTTTCGATGTCGAACTTTTATTGGAAATAAACGTTTTCGGGTCACTTGAGAACGAAAACCACGTTTTTAGAAATTGGTATATGTGTGCGTGCGTGCGCGTGTGTGTGCATGTGTGTGCGCATGCGTGTGCGTTTGTGTGTGCGTCTGTGCATGGGTGCATGCGCGTAAGCACGTGCGCATGAACGCAAGCACGCACGCACGCATTAACGCCTGCAAGCACGCACTCGCAAACGGACGTACGCACGCACGAGCGCACGCACGTGCCCACGCAAGCGCGCACGCAGGCACGCGCGCACGCACGCTCGCACGCACGCCCGCTCGCGCGGACGCAAGCGCGCGTGCATGCACCCACGTACACACGCATACACACGCACACACACACCCGCATGCACGCACACACAGACCAATTTCTAAAAACATGGTTTTCGTTCTCAAGGGACCCGAAAACGTCTATTTCCACTAAAATTTCTTATTATTTATGGTAAATATAATCTACACCCCAATAAATAATGGATCAACTACAATAATATAAGGAGATGTCTCCACCTTGGGGTTTTCGATTTTTGAACTCACCGATTTTGTTGATATGGCGTTAAATATCTATTAAGGTATAGGTTAGCCTTGCGTTCATAAGAGTTTAAGGTATCCATTGATAAAGATTCTCATATATAATACTGAATGGCCGACTTTTTTCGTTATCTTTTTGCCTAAAGGAATTCAACAGTTCTTCACCGAGTGATATCATCATCTTTACGTTTATTTAAATCGTTATTACCGTACAAGTTCGGTAAGTGCCTTATAACAAGTCGAGAAAGGTTTAGAAAAGCGAGACTCGGAGAGTCGGGTTTTGCTAATTTTCGACCCCTGTTGTACTAAAGAACTTAACGGTCGTGTAATATACTATTGTGTGTGTGTATATATATATATATACAGGGTGTTATGTCTTATAGCAATTTTAATACTGAATAATGAAACATGTAAACATTTTTAATATTATACAATTGTATAAAAATACATGACAAATATGATTCAAGAGGGCGTTGTAATCATTATTAAAATAAATGTGGTGCATATATTTATGCAACCAGCTGACATTTCTACTATTGTCATTAAATCGACACAGTTTCTGTATTTTGAATTTTAATGTATGAAGGAATAGCCCAAAGCTATCCAACGGGAATATTACGATATGTTAATGGCTCTTGGTGCTTCAAATAATAACACAAAATATGCAGCGTGATTGTATGCAATGCGATTTCCTGGCTGTCGTTTGCCAAATGTTAATGTTTTTAGAAGCTTAGAAGACAGAATTATTTTCATCGGATGCGTTACAATACAACAACATAGAAATGCCGGCCGTCCTCGTTTACGTGCAGATGCAGTTATTGATTTGCTTAGAAACGATCTTTCACTGGGTGTTATGCGAGAGAATTGAGGACAAACTATTGTCAGCGTATGGCTTGCTCTAAGACGCGACCGACAGCATCCATATCCTTTCACAAGAGTCCAGTATTTGGAATATAATGACGGTTCACTAATTTAAATCTCGATTTGAACGTCCAAGATTCCATTCTGGCCACAGATGAATGTTTATTTATCCAAGATATTTTCTATATTCATAATTAACATCACTGGAGTTATGAGAATTCACTAGAAATATTTGGGGTGGTTTATTAGGTGAATGACTGGTAAGACTACGTCAAAATCTATTTTTTACATATGTTGTAATTACTTTCCATTGTTTTTTAGATTATTAATTTTTTCCGTACAGCATAAATGGAGAAAATTATTTAAATTTCATGCGAAATCAGCTTCCGGCATCTTTGGATGATCTGTCTCTAAATCTCCGACAAAATATGATTTTTATGCACGACGGAGCAGATCCGTACTTTGTATGAATGGTACAGGGTTACCTGGATAACATTTTCCATGACTGTTGGATTGGCAGGGGTGGTTCAATACGTTAGCCATCTCGATCACGAGATCTGACACCATACAACTTTTTTTATGGGGCGTTTTGAAATCATTAGTTTACCACAGCTGTGCCTGATATTAATGAACAAGAAAATCGTGTATTTCAAGTGACGTAACAACTAACATCCCAGATATTACGCAACACCATTCAAGCAATAGGAAGGCGTGCTGAAGTATGTTTAGCTGCTGGCGCAAAACAATTCAAACAAATGCTATAAACTTATTAAAGTGTTTTGTTCTATACATTTTCATCTGTCTAATATTAAAGATGGTTACATATTTTAATTTTCATTTTAAAATATTCGCCACGTTTAAGAATAGTAAAGGAATATTCGTTTCAGTTTTTACTGCTTAACTTCATGCAATAGTCCGTGTCCGCGAATTTCGTAACACCCTATATGTGTGCGTGTGTATGAACATGCAATGAAAATGTTAGACTTTATTAATCAAACCATTGCAGGTTTTAACAATTGCGATCATATCGTACATCTGCATTATGTTAATGTGAGATCTAAATTAGAATACTGTTCGATAGTATGGGATCCAAATTACAATATACATATTATCAAGCCCGTATGAAAGGCAGGTCGAGGTGGATCGGCGATCACACCTATTTTGTAAGTTTCCTTCATTTTAGATTGATTTTAGAAACATTCGTATTAGTAATTATTAACACAACTTTCTGCTATTAAAAAAGTGAGAGAAGGACATGGAAAAGTGTGAGTGAAGTGTCTAAACTTGACACGAAACCAAAAAGACCACTTTTTTAGAAATTCGGCTTTCCCAAGAAAAATTTCTGTGTACTGCCCTGTAAATCTCTATATTTCCTAAAATATAGTACTTACCCTAGTAGTTCACATCTACAAGAAGAACTACTAAGCGAATTTCAATTATGTACTTTAATAGAGAGCAGAAATCTCGCTAATATTTTGTACCTATTTAATTAATTAATGTACACATTGACGGCGTTAAATTTTCTATTTTAATTTTAAATAAAATTTAGTTATACAAAAAATAAATTGAGAATTAATTTTTACGGCAAGATAGGAGTTACAGAAACGAACAAGGGAAACAATATATCACATAAGGTTCAGATTTAACAAAACCGTAAAACTGAAATTGGGGTTTTGAAATTAATGTCAACTTAGACTTGCAACTAACTGCTCTAATGTCGTTAATTTGGAATAAGTTTGCAACAGGAGGGCCACTGCTGGATTTTCTAATTTCGGACCAAGAGATCGTTATCAAAATATCTTATCAACGTCACAATTAAGAATGCTTAATTGTCCAAGGCTGCCAGAGAAGGATAAACTTAACTAAATATTGAACATAACGTAACCTTCGTTTTTTAAAGTTACCAATAGCTTCAATTAGTTGTACCTGTATTGAATCAATCCAACACATGTACACACATTGATTTTATAATTACGGATATACAATACGTCTTCAAACTTGTACTCCATTAACCATGCTAATTTGGAATAAAAAGTTAAAATTCAATAACTACGTCTATTAAACAGATTAAAATTGGAAATTGTACAAAGGTTTACAAAATCGGCATTTGCGTCTTAGAATAACATCGAATTGGCTATCTTACTATTTTAGTCTAAATTAAATTTAAAATTACGACTTACATAATAGCTGTACGTATAATATGACGTTCAAAATTACAATGTTCCTGTTTCAAAGTGCTTGCTCTTCCTTTACATACACATATAGGATACATTTCTATAAAGTATAAACTAAGTGGATAATTTATAATAACTGCGTAACACAATGCTTATTCGCACTCATGTAACAAACCTTAGCAGTTTTTAACAACTTTCTTATTATACAGGGTGTAAAGGAGATAGGCGCGTTCTTGTAACAAGGGAGGAAATCGAGAATAGAGCAGAAAAATGGAATGGTATAACCTTTTTCGCTATCGCCAATCGTTAGCGAGATATTCCAAATTAAATGTTTTGGAGTCTGGCAACATTGCATTTAAATGATTTTGATCTTACTGACTTATATTCTGTTGTGTATATGTATAATTTCGTGCAAGAGAGACAGTTTATAGCTGTCGCCTCCGTTTATTTGAGTAATGAACTATAATGAGGATTTAAGGAAACAGTATTTTGGTATGTAACGAAATATTAAAACAATTTAAACTCCCAATTTTTGATTCGCTTTGAAGTCCTAAAAGGATTAAGCTATAAAACAAATTCTCGTATATAAATTTATAATTTTTATGTTTATTTTTAAAATAAATACGATTATTTTATTGCTGTCAGTATTAATAGCATGTTTCGAAGGTAAGTAGGATATAACACAAAATAAATTAATAAATAAATAGAATGTAAGAACATATTTAAACTTAAAAATTCAAAATAAAAAAAAGAATTAATTAATTGAACAATTTGTTTAATGGTAATAACAGTAAATTTTATACATTAAAGTTAGACCAAATGTGTAAAATAAAACCACTGAGACTAAAGCTTCATTCACAACCTCAAAGTTAATATTTTACATTAGCACTTGAAATTAATGTTTAAGTAAAAAGTAGAACAACATTCAGGATACAAGTTTATTCATTTTTCTGTTTATAGTTTAAGTTATGTTAGGTAATCTAAACAGAATATACTAACGCGCCTGCTCCACTTAAAATTAATTTGAAAAAACTTGGAGGTTGCTAACATTTTAATGACTAATATCAAATGTTGCGAATGGTAATAGTATAAGTATTGCACAAAGTCGTACGCTAAATGTCAACTAGCAGGTTTTTGTATTAATTCTGTGGTTGTGAGTGATACTTAAAAATTTAGACGTACCCAACTGTTTACATTATTACATGCGCCGTTAATGCAAAAATTACACTAAAATATAGTTGAACTAAATAAGGGAAATTTGAAAGCGCTTAAACAATTGACTTAAACGTACTACTAATCTGTTTACGTATTCCAATAACACTCTTTGACTTGTTTATGAATGACAGTTTTCGAATTTCCTAGTTAGCAGAATTTACAATTATATGTAATATATTTTATTAAATTAACTTTATCGAAAAATTCTAGTAAATGTTTTGTAGTGTTTAATAAGAACTATTTCTTGGACAGTTCCCACATAAAATAATAATTAATTACTAAATTCTTATTTGACAAAATTTTGAAATTTACTATTTTTTTCTGGAAAACCGTTAGGTTTTGAATCATTGTTCTATAGGACATTTTTTTTGTGATGATGTCATCTATCACATGTGACAAGAACGTATACTATTTTATTTACACTCTGTATATTATTCTGTTTAGTATGCCAAATAAATTTCAAGGTTTACTGCAGTCGAGACGGCTTTGGGTCTAAAGAATTTGCAGAATACACTTAATAATTCAATACCATTTTCCTAATGTACCAATCTGTAACTTGCTTTTTGATGAAACTGACGTAAGTACTTCAACTAGAATGCAATAAAGGTTTTATCACAGGGATGTACAAAATTTATATTTGATCGTGACGTAAACTTTTTGAAAAAATCACTATCAAAATTCACATGTAGTAGTCCACTTCTTGACCTAGAATGGTACCATGAGGAATATGTCACAGAAACATGTGCATGTCTTGTAGTCGTAAAATACATAAATTGGTTACAATTTTGTTTGAATTAGGGAAGTATTTATTATCTCTATATTTTATAGATTGAATTTTTAAATAAATCGCAAGCAATTGTCACATTTAAAATACAAAATTACAGTACTCAATATTCCTAAACCGGCAGTTTTTTTAGGTATTCATATCACATATTTTAATAGTTAATAAGATTTTGAACATACAAATAAAGCTAAGAGAATTAGATACTAAACCACGAAAGTACGTTAAAAACCTATTTGCCAAAAACTAAAAAAAATGAAGACATGAATTGTAGTAGGATGGAAAGCGAATAAATGGGGGGCGGGTACATTTACTAGGATCAACTCGTAACAAACAATGCAGATATCGGAATCGTATCTTGTCTATCTATTTAGATTCTAGTATAAAATATATTTCTGTCCAACCGCTTTTACAGTCTATTGTCTAGCGTTTTACTATAATCCGGATATATATAACATTTAATGGCAAAATTAGACATCAACTGAAGAACTTTGAAAAAAAGAAATAAATTACTGTTTTTCTAAATCTTATAATGGGTTGTGTAGATACGAGGTTTGCTTTCTTAATGTTGAGCCTATCTCTCAAGCCATGATTGTAGGCTATGATTGTTATTACGACAATTGATCATCATTTTGAAGTTATATTTTTTTATATTAAAAAACTTGTGAAAATTCACGAAATTCGGTAACGAGCATTTCTGAGTAGTAGTTTACTACAATTTTAAACATAGATTAAGTCGACCAGGGCGTATTGATGACATGATAAATGTGTTCGGTATTGAGTCATATTTCTTAGCTGCTATAAAATGACGGTACAACGAATCGTATTGGTCACGAATTTCTGAAGCATGAACATCGCAAAGGTCGCCCAAAAATTGCTGTAACTGAGGAAAATATCAAGATCTTTATGTTACTATTCGGGCGATTCAAGGAAGCCTAGACATTGATGTGAAAGCGATCGATACTATCTTGTATAATTATGTCTGTAGGAAGCTTTATGCTCGTTGGATAGCGCATAATTTATCGAACGTTCAAAGCGCAGGTCATGTGAATTGGAGTAAAGCCATAACCAAACGCTTTTACCTAGAGTCCTATAATCTAATATACAATACTGTGACAGGCGGTGAAGGTTGGATATATTCATATGATCCTGAAAAAAGCTAGTCAACTGTTTGGGTCCTCTAAAATGAGGCGCTTCCAACAAAGGTTGTACGCGAAAGTAGTCGGAATAAGAAAACGGTTACCACCTTTTCTGAAATTCCTAGACACCCTGCAACCGTAGTACTAGACGATCGAAATGGTATACTACTGATTGTTTGCCCGAAGTCCGTCTAAAAGTCCGTGAAAAGCATTCAATAGGAAGGCATGTCTTACATCATAATAATACACGCCGCTCAAACATAATCATATTTAAACGAGAAAAATATCGGAATAATGTATAAGATATAGACCTAGCAACCAATATTTCCACAAGTTAAAGACAAGTTGTGAGAAATGCGTTTTACTTCGGTCGATAAAACTGTCATTACTTTTGGAAGCGAGCTAAATAACATGCCTTTAGAGGTGTGAGAAAAATGTTTTGAAACCTGGTTCTTACGTATGCACAAATGTGACTGTAATGGCGAATATTTTGAGAAGTTATAGTAAATTTTTTGTACACAAAAATGTGTTTTACCCTATAAAGTTAAACTTTAAGATAGCAATCCTCGTATACTACAATAGACTGTAACGTGTATACCCCTTCCTTTGTGATATTTTCTTTAATTGATAACAAATTAAAGATTGTTCAATTACTTCTTATCGATACATCATATATTGAATGAATATTTTTAAAATAATTTATAGCATAGTATTTCTAAGCCTATTTAAAATATTCAATTTTATTTGACTTCAGTATAGTAGCTCCATTCTGTTCTTCTCATCTTTGGTTCCAATCATGAAGCACGAAAGCATATCGGATCAAAAAGAAGCGTGCAAAGGAAGCTGTGAAGGAGAGTAAAGAGAGTTTGAGCGTAAACGAGGGAGTAAGAATGCAGAATGATTTTGATGGTAATAAAAGATTATTTTGGAAGTGGGTATGGAATGCAAAGCAGGGTGTAAGGAACCGAGTAAACGGAA
>JAHWXV010330221.1:0-12472 GCA_024586415.1 Phrixothrix hirtus
ACTTTGATAGCAAACAAAGAACGCGAGTCAAATCAGTATTCATAGAACAGAGAAGACGAATACCAAATTAGTATAAATAAAGCGATTTTACAAACCGAAAAAAGAGTCTTCCTAGAGACTCTGTACGGTAAATTGCCTAGTGCGAAGTCCGTTCCAAGCTTTCCGTCTTCGGCAAAGCTATTTTGTTAATTATCCCGATAAACCAGGTCACCGCAAGTTCCGTAGTCCGTTCAGACACGAATCAAAACCGTTAAGCACGCTATATGCTAAGAGGTCGTAGCACCGAATCACTCACCAGACCGATACGCCGTCGTTTGCAACCACGTTGCTAGGCAGCTAGTTGTATACGGCGCCGAATATCACCAGCGCTATTGTGTGTTGTATTGAACCAGCAGTGGGCACATTGCGACGCCGGCCAAACCTTCCCCGCTGAACAATTCTCGTTCTTCGTCTGTAAATGTGTAGCTAGGTTGCGGTTTACAGTCTCGACATCGAACATAACCAGCGCCGTTGTGTGTTGTGTTGCACCAGCAGCGGGCACATTGCGACGCCGGCCAGACCTTCCCCGCCGAACAATTCTCGTTCGTCGTCTGTAAATGTGTAGCTAGGTTGCGGTTTACAGTCACGACGTCGAATATAACCAGCGTCGTTGTGTGTTGTGTTGCACCAGCAGCGGGTACATTGCGACGTCGACCAGGAACGACGCCCCAGGCAAGTTAGTTTGTCGTTAGTAAACGAGTGGCTAGGTCGCGGTCTATTAACGACGCTAATCTGATAGAGGCGATCGACGCACATCGTGTGGCATCCCTAGTATCTCTAATCTTCTTATTAACTACGTCAAGAACAGTGCGCAGGCACAACCCCCTTCTGTGCAGGCCGAAAAGCATAAAGCAGTCTCGTGAATTCATAAGCGCTTATCAGGAGCACATAAAAGTAAGCGGAGCTAGGAATTTGCGCCGGCCGGCCGCATTGAAGCCGCGAGAGATATCCCGAGCCCCCGGGTCGAACTTGACACGATCTTCGATATGAAGTTATAAACGCGGATACTGCTACATGCTTTGTTTGCCAATGTAACATCTCCTGTTTATAGAATAGAATAATTTTAAGTTCATATCTATTTATTGGGAACGAACAATAATTATTTTGTTTTTAATTATATTGTGAAAATCATTTATTTATTTTGTCAATAAATTCATATAACCACCTGACCTTTCAATTCCGCCGTTGACCGAACCTGACCTTAAATCAAAGTTCGTTTCGAGATTGAAGTTCGAGCGACGTCATTTAATCTAAACGACGTCCCTCGCAAGGGAAGCTATTCTACGTCATCCTAGACGCCAGAATCGCCGAAACTGGATTACTCACTACACAAAGAACCACCCCTCACGAGTAAGAGCTACCACCGGGTAGAACGCAAGTTCTTAAATTCTCTTCGTGCCGTTTAGTGAGAACGTCACAACACCACTCCATTTTCACAGCGGTACTTAATTACTGGTTGTTAAAAGCGATCAGAACTGGATGCTCCTTGAAGCAATGCACGTATCGAACGAAATATATAAGAACCACTTCGATTAGCAGCCTCGATACATCCAGGAAGACCATAGGCAACAAAATGATCCTTAAAATATTTCCTAGGAAATATCAACAACGGAGGAACAGTGTTTCCACTGGCGTTAACAGCAAATACTACAGTCGCTAAACTCCCCTCTCTGCCAAAGTGGCTGCCCCGACTTGCTTGACACCCTTGGTTGCAATTATTTTACTGGGACGCTGGACAGTAATGACGCCTGTCTCATCAACGTTCCATACATCTTCACAACTAAAGTTTTATTTCTCAAGAACGGAATACAAGTTGTCAAAAAATTCCCCAACGTTGTACCTATTAGAACTAGTCATTCTTCCCAAGCTGGTGGCCTCGGGAGTTCTGATAAAAAGCGAAGGTTGTTTCTTCATAAAATTTATTAGCCAACTCTTTGAAGCTTTTTGGGTTTCATGCCACCTTGGTGTAACATTAATGCAGTTGGCACATGCAAAATTATACGCTAGAGATTTGGTCTCACGCGTATAGTCATTCTTTCCAAGCTAGTGATCTCGGGAGTTCTGACAGAAAGCGAACGTTGCCTCTTCATAGAATTTATTAGCCAATCTTTTGAAGCTTTGTTGTTTTCATGCCACCTTGGTGCAGCATTATACGCTAAGTCCGAAAAATATCCTTGCTAAATGTTTTAGGTAACAAGTTAATTCCTCTTCCTGATAATCTGTGAATATCTGTCGAGGTTTAGCATACCCAACACTTATTTTTGACGTATCTTCCCCTCTTTTTTTAGCAGCATGTAACTTCTTGACGTAACGATGCAGTGTCATGAAGTTGATCTTAAATGCATCTGCTGCTTTTCTTAGTGACATTTCATCGGACATAACCTCTTTTGCAGTAGCATCCAGGTCTTCCTTTTTTGCATTACTTTTTTACTGCCGCGTTTATAGGTACGCATTGTTCCTAAAACAAATAACAAGTTTACTTCGTTCGAAATCTACCAAAAATGCATTGTGGGACAAGTTGTCACAGTACAACAATTAGCTTATAACAACTAGTCCCACCATGTGCCATGATATAAAATAATCTCATACAAGAAAAGCACTCACTTAATATTATTGCCTTTATAGTACAATTGTTTTTTATATAATACTTAGTAAACGGGTTAAGTTTTAAGTGCTTACCTTCAATGGTTGTTGAAACAAAGGATTCGATTTAAAGCTAAATTTGTAGCTTCGACAACACAGTTTTCAAAAATTTGTCACAAATACACTATACAATGCCGCAGCTTCGCGGGAACTGAGTACGCTGGAAACAACAACGCCCCGTGTTCCTGTATTTATCAGGAATTGCTGCGCTCAATGGACATTATGCAAACTGGACTGTAACAACACCCTCGTAAAAACTAGCCCCACCCTCCCCTACATATGTGTAAAAATCATCAATTATAATTATTCCTGTAGTAATTTTATAACTACATGGAAACCACCTAAAAATATTTTTATAGCCGTTTTCGAGAAAATCGCAAAAAACTTAAAAATCGCAGGAATAAACTAGCACTTCTGGTCATTCGATTTTAACTAAATTCTTGCCGTTTCATGTGCAGAAGATAAAAAATTTAAATACAAAATTTCATTTTTATATAATATTCACTTCTTCAGATGTGTTGTTCACAACTACTACTATAAGTACTTCCGGTTACTCGATTTTAGAAAGATTATTAGAGAAACTGCTTGGATCATATAAAACTGAATCAAGTAGCGAAGATATATACTAAGTTTAAAAAAAATTGTTTGAACCTATTTCAAGAAAATTACGAAAAACGAAAGATTCGGAAAAATATCTAAAAATGACAGAAAAGTGGTACTTCCGGTTATTCGATTTTAACAAAATTTGTGATTTTGCATACAAAGGCAATTATGATCTCAAATATAAATTTTGAGTTTTAGTTTCATAGTTTTGAGTTACGGAAAAATTTCTGAGAAACTGCGTACATTATGTGAAACGGCATTAAATGTACGAGAAATATGGTAAACTTTAAAAAAATGTTATACCTAATTTCGAAAAAATCTGAAGAAACAAAAAATGACAAGAGTAAAGTGGCAGTTCGGGTTATCCGATTTTAGTGAAATTGTTGCGATAACGTGTTCAGGTAGCCACAAATGTAGATATAAAATTTTGCTTATCTACGATTATTCGTTTTCGAGATATCTTGTTCACAGGCGCATACACACGCACGTACGTTCGAACGCATGCACGCGCCCACGTTTGAATACACGCACGCTCGTACGCACTCATGCATTAACCCACGCGCTCATGCATGTACCCACACACGCACGCACACACACACACACACACACACACACACACACACACACACACACACACACACATGCGCATTCATGTTCACACGCACACACATACAAACACAAACACACCCACAAGCACAGGCCAATTTCCAAAAACATTATTTCCGTACTCAGTGGACCCGAAAACGTATATTTCCAATAAAATTTCGATATCGAAAATCTTGGACGAAAACAATACTTTCTGTTTTACGTACATTTCGTAATAGGTAAGAGAAAGTAAAAAACTGCAATTTGTAATACCCGTATACTTGCAAATGGTTAGCACAACACCTATCACTTCTTTAACAGTTCTCCCAAAAACTGATTGCTTGGTTTAAAAAGTTGAGCTATGCAGAGTATGATTGTGTTTCCTAGCCTAACTCGGCTAGCTTCCTTTGTAGGCGCGCAATTGAAAACAGTCTTCGAGATGAATCTCAAATTTACCATCAAAAAGAAAATGTTTTTCCATTCTTGCTCTTACTTTTTTGCAATATTACCGCAGTATTAAAGGTTACAGTTAATGATCAATAGCTATGTCATCAAATTCGCAATCCTTTATTTCTGTAAACCTTCAATCTTTGATTTGTAAATCCGAGCATATAATTTAATAAAAGTGTAATTTTGTAATTCGAGAACATATTGAGTTCTAGGTCACAAATTTCCAACGAAATTATATACTAAATTTGGCGATGTTACATATTTTGGCAAAACACCATTTATTCTGTAACGAACATTGCAATTGACGCCATATTCGGTTTAGTAGTCGACGAAATCAAACAGCGAATTCGTACGATTAGAAAAGGCCAGAGTTAATTCAAATCATCATTGAAATCTGCAATGAATTAAATATACAAAAATTAAAAACATTTGATAATTCAAAATATTAGAGATACTAGTTTAATTAAAAATATTAAAGAATATAAATTATTAATTATAACCCAAAATAATTGTAAAGATTTTAATGCTCAAAATGAATGTCAATAAAAATCATATATTTCCCTATAAAAAGGTCAATGTTTAATTTCAGAAATACGTACATCTATCAATGCCAGGATAACAATAAATAACAACTTGATGCATGCAGAGACCCCTAGTGCTAGAAATAACATGAATATATTTAGTGCATAGAAACTAAAATTATAGAAAATTTTAAAGAACAATAGTAAATAATACCGGGTGATGGTATTTGTTTGGGATTTTTTTTGTTAGGTTTCAACAAAAAACTGAAATTATGTTGACAGTAGTATCATTTTGAAGTTTTAAAATTAAAATTAGTGTCATCTGAATCCAGCAGCGCTCTTTTTCTGTATAATAAAATTGAAACTGTCAAATTGTTTTAAAGTTGTCACATTTTATTAATTAATTAATTTACATATAAACTATAGAAATCCACCGAAACAACAAAATATAGTGCGCATGATATAGATAAACTACAGTTAAACGTTAGTAAACGTTTCGTTATCACGCCACTGTTGAACATGATGGTAAACCTACCTCCTAACATTCTACTGTAAAATTAACAGCCAATGGTGCCAACGGGATACCAATATAGTTAAAAGCCACAAAAAAATACGATCACCTGGTATTAGTAGTTAACAGATGTCACTGTATGCCAAGTCAAATGCCAAAAATGGTAAAATTTTTAGAACTTTGATAAAAAAGCAAATTTCTAACGAAAATTGATTGAGAAGGATAAGGGCAAATTTAGCAATGCAAAACTAGATGCCCTTTGCATCTGCTTTATATAACACGTGTTTCCTTAATTTAAATTACAGGTTAATCATCGTCATATTTTCGCATAAACTCGAGACATGAATTGTTGACAAACCTTCCATAATTACTATGGATGTTTTGAGTTATTATAAGATCCCAATATCTAGCTCCATAACAATATCAAAGGACGACTTCATTGATATTGCTTCCTATCGAAATTCTCCTCGAGAATAAATAGATTTAACGAGTACATTCGGACGATTCAACGTAGTCGCGGCCATAGAGATCCTTCACACAACCATACAGGACAACTTCTATGTAATATTGCTGTGATACTCCTATATTGCCCCATAGAGCTCCTAAATGTACGTCAAAAATTTTATAGTCGCCACGTAAAATTATCGTAGCCATTTGTGTTCCACCTCATTGCATGAAATTTTAGGGTATAGTAGTAATAGAAAAATGTTCAGCTCATTGCATAACCTCAGATTAAAAATGTAACTATACATACCATGAAAATGCTTTAAATCATTAAGAGTCGGTTGTAGCAAATCCTATGATATCATACTTTGCTAGAATAACAACAATTGAATATTTATAAGAGAAAGCCTGCGATAATGTTCTCGTTGGATTACCAATTACAAGAACGAAAACGTTTGGATTCATTATCATATTAACAGAAATGAATTAACAACCTTACATTCGTTATTTATTACTACCAATAATAATTTAAAAAAATATTTCATTTTTGGGCAAGACCACGATTCACAAATACAAGGTGTCCGGGAATGTTTTCCTTATTTACAACAGGAAAAACCCAGTTAATAAAAGTCGTGTATAGTTGAAATAATTTTTATTTATGTTTACAAAGAAGGGAAAATCATTTATGGACAATAACATTATTCAGGTGTGCCCCTTTGCGTCGCTGCACCTTTTTAAGACAATATCGAAAATGCGCCATAACTCGTCGATATAGATCGGGAGTAATTGCTTGTAGAGGGGATACACACTGCAAAATAGGTTATAAGGGACGGTTGCTGGCGGGAAAGTCAGTGGCAATGGAGCGGTTTAGCAGTGAACAACGTGCGTTTTGTGTAAGATCGTTTTACGGAAGCAATCGTTCTTTCATCACAGTCCGTGCTCATTACCAGCTCCATGACATCAATCAAACTCCTTCAGCCAAAGTAATTAGATATTGAATTGGAAAATTTGAGGCAGAAAGTTCTACCATAAACAAAAAGCCTGCTGATCGACACAACAGCAAGAACGCTTGAAAATTTGCAACGTATTCGCGAGACAGTGAGACGTGCACCTCGCCTATCTGTAAGAAAACCTGCAGCGGCCTTAAATTTATTAAAAACAACGATTCACGACATTTTGGTGAAATACTTAAAATTTCATCCTTACAAAATTCAGCTTGTGCAAGCTTTGAAAGTGGAGGACTATCCGATACGGGCTGTTTTTGCGGAAACATTAATGGAAAACTTCGATTACATTGTTTTCAGTGACGAAGAGCATTTACATTTAGACGGGTATGTCAATAAACAAAATTGTCGATACTGGTCTAGTGAAAACTTCAAAGAGAAACACGAGAGGTATCTTCATTCTCCGAAAACTACTGTTTGGGCGGCGCTAAGTGCGTCGGACATTATTGGAGTCTACTTTTACGAAAATGCAAATGGCACTGAGCTCACGGTTACTTCTAATTGGTATAGTCATATGCTTTAGAACTTTTTCAGGTTCTAACTTGATAATTTTGTTGGTTTCGATGAAAACCCTTGATTACAACAAAATGGAGCAACAGACCATATGACAAATTTGTCCGTGGAAGTCGTTAGGAAATTATTCCCTGGAAAAGTAATCTCTAAATGGGGGGACATTAATTTTCCAGTCAGAAGTCCCGATTTAACACCCATGGATTTTTTATGGGGCCATCTCAAGTGAAAAGTTTATTGTGAAATGCCCGGAACATTGATACAGTTAAAAGACGAAATTCGACAAGAAATACGAGTAATTACTCCAGATCTATGTCGCCGAGTTATGGCGCATTTTCGATATTGTCTTGAAGAGGTGCAGCGGCAGGAAGGGGCACACCTGAATAATGTTATTTTCTATAAATGATTTTCCCTTTTTTATAAATATAAATATAAACTATTTCAAGTGTACACGACTTTTATTAACTGAGTTTTGCCTGTTGAAAATAAGGAAAACATTCCCGGACACCCTGTAGTTAAAGGTTACCCTAATGGATCCCTTTACTTATTTAAAATTTAAACTTTGAAAATTATTTTTGACGAGATTGTTTATCTAACAATGCTGGCTAAAGTTTGTGATTTTAACAGCAGAATTCGGCCCTCCGTTATTAATTATTGGTGGTATTTTTATATTTTTATAGTTAAAATTACGTAGAAAAACCTGTTTCCGACTTCAACAGGGGGACACTTTCTGATCATTGCGATCAAAGTAAATCCGATGCACCATCTTAAGTGACGTTTTCGGCTAAGTTTTAAAATTGAATCGAGCGTGATTAAAAACTTCTATATGAAAGGCTGGCATGGCTAGAGTCATTGCAAGATAAATTATTTTCGAGAATGTTCCATGGCAAATGCCAGCGTTTCGCCCATATTAATAATGGGCTCCTTGAGGATAAATAGGATAGCGCTAGAAGTTTTCAACGTGTCAACCAAGCGAGTGGTGAAACTTCAGATAAAGAAAAAAGAGATATCGAGTGTAGGAATTTATGGCGGGTAGCATTTTGTATGGACGACTGCATAGATGTGGGTTCTGTGCTCGCGTTGCGCTAATTTGCACTTAGTTATGTCTCGTAATATAAATTTAATCACGTTTTGTGGCTCATAATATTTAACTCGTAAGTAAGCTTTACTTATGATTGCGATTGCATATTAACGGCGTTTATTTTGCATATTTATTTATGCAACATATTTCATAATTTAGGTTTACAGAGCCTTGATTGTATATATTGTATACACTTCGAAATATATATTACTTAAATTTGCAAGTGATCTATTTGTTTATTTATGCTATCAAATTCACGATGGGTTTGAATTCATTTATTTATAAAACGTTTTCGTATATATATACATTATTTACAACTATTAGTCTAACTTAATCAAGTGTGAAACTGACTCAACACTTTATCATATCTATACTCTAAGGTTTACGTGTAGCAATCTAAAATGCAACGTGGCTGCGATAGCTTCTTTACGTGCAAAGTGTAAATTGTTTTGTCTAGTTTTGTCTTCGAGGAGTTGGTTATGCTTTATATATGAGGACACAAGGATAAGCGTATTTCTATTTACGCAAAGTTTAAAGCAATATCACAGAATTTGTTTATAATTTCGCGATGGCTATATTTGGTCGAATCTATTTTGACTATGTCCGAAAATATTTTATTTAATATCAAGGAGAGTGTGCTAGGAAGTAATACCGGAATATGTCCTAGGTATTTAGTTTGGAGTTCATATCTTGATGTCGTTCAGGTATATGACGAAGATAAATTAAATCTAGAAGAGGTCCTTAATTCCTTAAATTCAGGGAAGTAAGGTAACTTGTTTAGTGTTTCAGACGCACAGAGCGTCCAGTTCTATATTGCTAAATTTGCCCTATCTATAGTTAAAATTAATGTTTTCATTTGAAATTTGTAATCTAATCAAGTTTTATTGAAATTTTAAAGGATTAGGCATTTATTAATTAATCATGTTCTTTAAAGCATTCTATATTCCACAGTTTGCTATAATTCTAATTTCTATTTAATAAATATTGCAGGGCATTTCTATCGCTAGGGGTCTCTGCATACATCAAGTTTGTATTTTATTTAGTCCTAACATTTCATAGGTGGGCTTATCAAACATATATTATTTTTTTATAGGCAATAATTTTCGTATGGTTGTTATTTACAATTATGCTTGGTTATTCTTTAATAATTAATTTGTTTGGTTATATATTTTAATTAAACTAATTATTGGTTTAACATTTATTTTACTTTATAGTTGTTTACTCCTTTGAGCTATTAAATGTTCTCAATTTCATATTTTGTACATTTATCAAAACTTCTGACGAATATCTGAATTAACCTTTTGATCATTTCTAATTCGATGAATTCGCTGCACGAATTCTTTAATTAGCAATTAACAAATGGCATAGTTCCAATGACTGTCACAATTTTAATGTCAAAACATTTTTATATAGTGAATTATAGTAGGATTTATTGAACTGAAGCAGCTAATACGTAGAAAAATTTAGTACATAATTATTTTAGAGTAATTTTAAATTGGTTTGAATAAGGCGGTAAGGTGCAAATTAACGATATACCGAAAACTTTCGCAACAGCCTAAGAAAGTATATAATTTTATCCCGCAGCTGAATAGAAAAGATATGAATCTTAAAAAATGTATCTTGTGGAATCTCGAGGAGGAAATTCTTCAAATACTATTTATTACGGTCTATGCTCGGCGAAGACGTAAATGCATTAAATGCATGAATAATGATGCAGATAAGCGGAAAAAGAATTAATATATGGCACGTAAAAATCAAACGTACCGTATCCCACAAAGAACGCACTAAAACCGTGAATTAATTACGATGCTTGATAATTTATATTAAACTGATATACATTCAAAATGACGGTTACTAATGTTTGCGTCACAGTTCCAAAAACGAACATTTTTTTCAGCTGTTAGAACTAGACCGACAAAATATTAAATACAACATCTTTACAAGCGACATATGCCATCTATAATTGAAATATGTGAGTTATACAATTTTAAGATAAAAAATGTAATTTCAATATGAATTTTAAAAATGAATAAACAGATATTTGTGGAAATTTAAAATATTATACACTGAAAGAGTGGAATTTCTTGATATCGATGCGGCAGGAACTTCTGTCAATGCCCATGCATAAGCAAATGAGCAATTTTTCAAAAACCTTTTTAATTAGACCTACAAATTGGATCTATATCAAAATTGGAAAAAGCTTGGTATCTTTCAGTTTTCCCATTGTTTTCTGATCCTTTAAAACTACCTTTTAGACGTAGGATGGTTCAACTTTTTTCGGTTTACACTTAATCCATAGTGATAGTTTGTCTGCGATTTTAATTCTCTTCCATAAACACGTTTATTTAGTACGGCCTAAAAACCTTTCATATAGCGAGCCTTGGGAACAATCGGAGTAAGTTTTGGCCTAACATGAGCTGACTAAATCTGGCCAAAACAAACAGGACATTTTTGTATGAAATAATGCAACTTTGGGAAATACTTTTGGCTCAAATTTACTACTTATACCACTAGGCGCTGTGGTTTTGACTTTATATAATAGGCATTGTTGCCACAATTAATAGAGTTGCTCTTCATGTGTTGTAATGTAACGTTTATTCATGAGTATGTTACAGAGATCACTTAAGAACCAAAAACCAACTTCTCGTTACTACCCTCCATACTTATATCACTGTGCATTGTGGGCCATTAAGGCGTTGCCACGTCTTACAATTTTACAAACAAATGTACATATACATGTTGTAACATTTATTATAACACATCGGCCAGAATTAACACTTAGTCTTTGCCTTATACTCCGAAATTTGCTTGGAATTATTTGAAGTGATTGTCAAGGTAAGGGAGTGTACGATTCAAACTTGTTTAAACCAAGCTATGAGAAATACAAGACTGAAGGTTCGTCTTGTGTCAACCGCCTTTTGTGATATTTGCTGAGTGATTTTCACTCGGAGATCATCGCTCAGCAATGACCGCGTCGGTCAGATAACGTTGTGCTCTTATGTTTAAATGAGTTTGAGTAGCTGAAATTTGATTACTTTAGCAATTTGGCGTGACGAATTAGTTGAAATGTACGTAGGACAAAGAGTTGAGAAACACCCCATCTTTCAAACTAGAAATGAAGAGATTCTTCCAAATTGATTGAAATCCATCTATGTGAAGATAACGAGTAGTTCACTGATTTTTAAGGTATCCTATATATAAATAGCGGGATGCATTGCGACTACTTCAGCAGAAAAATTAATCTTTATTCCAGACATACTATGTCAAGCATCGTGTTTGCTGAATGATCACCAGCGACGGTTATTATAATTTGCTCAGAGACCAGATGACTGATATGTACGCAATTGATTTTACTTACTACTATGTGAAGGAAAACGATAACGATACCGATAAGTTACTGTTGTGAGATTTCAATTTTTTCTCACATATTTCGACATTTGAAAATGTCAATTTTGTAGGCATGAATTTGGGTGTTACTCATTGCTTGTTGACATAAGAGTACTAGTAAATCGCAGAGTACAATTCTTTAATTTTGAAATTTTTGTGGTATCATTAGGCACTCAGATAGCCAAAGGACGCCTCTTACATTCATGGTTATTATTCTAAACCACTTGCTGAACTTGTATGCGGTTCAACCACAAAACGTTCTATGGATGTCCGCCACGATGTATTACAATACCATGCCATACTATTATTGATTTACGTTATTAGCAATAGAATTGATCAAAATTAATTTATTTATATTATTACTGTATTGTATATGGAGATGAGGTAGTGCTGGAACGTGACAGAACTTAATTGAAACTTTCTGCAACATAAAAAATTTGCAACTTTGAAGTATTGTTGTTAAGACTTTAAAAATGTGTCGTCAAATTAAAGCAGTTGTTACAGTTATATTTAGATTAACAAGTTACTTTAAAAAATCTGGTGTGAGACAACACACAACTTTCTCTTACACATTTTAAATTTAATTTGAATTTTTTGACGTAAGTGACTTTCCTATACACCAAAATTGTAAACTGTAAAATTAATTTAAAAGCATAAATAATTCATCCATTCATAATTTCCTTTATACATGTAC
>JAHWXV010330222.1:0-18158 GCA_024586415.1 Phrixothrix hirtus
CTAGGGTAAAGAGCAAGTGTGTCATAGTCCTGTTGCCATGCGCACTGAATGCTACTATTTAAATTGCGGTCATCAGCTGGGAGCAGCGCGTCGAGTGCATCCCCGACCGCGTCCGCCGGCGTCCTCGCGTCGGTACCGTGGCTATCCGGGATCGAAGTAAAGAGGCCGGGCCGGATAATACTACCTCTAGCCATTTTATAAATAGCACCCCAAGGATTGGCCGCTAGTTCCTTATGTACATATTTTTCCCAAGATTTCTCCCTTGCTTTATTTAGTGCATGGAAGAATTTATTTAAGATAGATGGGGTATGACACCATTTCTGTGTTTTTATTAAAATAACTTGAAGCCTGAGACGCAGGCTCAATCTTGTATAAAATGTTCCGCTGAACAAGCAGTTTCATTTTTAAAATTAAATTTATTACTTCAGCTTTAAGAAATTTGAAAAATGCGATAAATTACTTACACTACGTACCTAGCGTTGCGCCCCTTTCTTCAGGCGCCATCTTGAGCCCCATTCTTTGGCAGTCATCTTGTCACGTGGTAAACTTGTTGACCTCTTGCGATATCTCTGCTTCTTCTCTATCTAGCTAATGCAAACAGCTAGAGAGCTGTCGATTTCAAATTTAACGTCTTCGCATACGGTTTCCTTTGTAAACTTGCTAACCACCTGCGATATCTCTACTCCTTCTCTAGTTAGGGAGCGCAAACAGCTAGAGAGCCGCCGACTTCAAATTTAAAGTCTTTGCATACGATGTTCTTTGTAAACTTCTTGACCGCCTGCGATATCTCTGCTCCTTCTCTGTCTAGCTCATGCAAACAGATAGAGAGCCGCCGACTTCAAATTTAAGTCCTCGCATACGGTTGCCTTTGTAAACTTCTTGACCGCCTGTGATATCTCTGCTCCTTCTCTATCTAGCTAATGCAAACAGCTAGAGAGCCGCCAACTTCAAATTTAACGTCCTCGCATATGGTTTCCTTTGTAAACTTCTTAACCGCCCGCGATATCTGTTAAATTTAAGTAAAAGAGCATTTTATTCTGATATAAATGTTTAATTTTATTTAGAGTAGCATAAGTACATTTCTGCGCCCCGTCAGAGGATATATAGTTAAGTCTCCAACCTAATCTTTAATATGAAGTACATCGCTACACTCATAGATGGCGTAGTCAAGAAGCAAACCTAACCTTTAATATGAACTTAGTCGCCACACTCATAGATGGTGCGCGAGTAATGACGCGGGGAAATTTGAATTTGAATTTGCATTCTAACTGCTATATTTAAATCTAAAAATCATCTTGGAATATTTTCTAAGTTAGAAATGACGGGGAAAATTCAAATTTGAATCTGCCGCCATTTTGGAACTAAATTTAAGTTGGTAATAGATCCGACGCCATTTTGGAACTACATTTAGGTTGACAACAGATCCGACGCCATTTTGTCACTAAGGCTTGGCCCCGTTTCTATGTCTAAGGCTTCGCCCCAATCCATTAGCTAACGCTATGCTCTAGGCGTCATCTTGAGCCCCATTCTTTGGGAGCCATCTTGGGGCCCCATTCTCTGTTAGACATCTTGTCATGTGACTTAAGCGCCCCCCACGTGGCTGAGCCTGCAACTGAGGCTATGCCCCCTCAACTAACTTTGGCGGCCATTTTGGGGGCCCTGTCTACTGCTGGGGCAGAGTCCGGGGCTCCATTTTTACACCTAGGGCTTCGTCACACTTCAACATCTGGGGCTACGCCCCTCAGACAACTCGGCGTCCATCTCGGAATCTACTTCCGGTCTAGAAACCCTGTTGCTCTTCTACTAATTATATATCGGATAAATACATCCTTCACATGAGTAAATTAAGTTTAAACGAGAATTAAGCTAAAATCATGAAATTACGTAAAAACCACTAATTCAGTTGAAACCATGACTAAACCTATGAATTAAATCGAATAGCTGTTGAGATATGACGTCAGTAGTTTATATATGTTAGAACATGCAGAAAATGGAAATATGCAAACGCGGATAAACCGCTAAAACCGCGAAAAGATATGAAGCCACTAATTAAATCAAAAACTGCGAATAAAACCGTGAATTCAATCGAAAACCGTTAAAACCGCGAATTCTATCGAATATCTTTAAAACCGCGAATTCATTCGAAAACCGCGAATTCAATCGAAAACCGCGAAAAAAAGGCGAATTCGATCGAAAAACGCGAATAAAACTGCTAATTAAGTCGAAACCGCGAATTAATCACATCCTCCTCGCGGCCGCGGAAAACCGCGAAATCCGGGAGGATGGGAGAATGGTTTAGAAGGAACCAATCCTATCTACTGAGATATGCTATAAAGTGTAAGGTTTAAATTCTAAATGAATAGAACACCTACATGAGTGAAAAGCCATAAAATCTCAAATTCAATTTTAAACAAATATATGAACATTTGCAAGGCTAGTCACCACCAAAATCGCATAACCTTACATAAAAATGTAGGCAGGTGAACAACAAAGTATTGCATTTTCAAATGGCGCGTACAGCCATTCGTAGATTATGATTTCGTCCTCGTTAGGACTCGTCAGCACGAGATAGACTGCTGCACGCTATTCAAAAATGCAAGACTCGCTTATAAGGACTTCACGATTGCCGTTTACGTTTGATTTTGGTGGTAACCAGCCTTGCAAATGTTCATATATTTGTTTAAATTTGAACTTGCAGTTATTTGACTTTTCACTCATGTAGGTGTTCTATTAATTTAGAATTTAATCCTCACAAGGATATCTCTTCATATTTATTTTAATATTACCTCCTATAAAGCAATATTAGTTGGCTCTGTCATAAAATATCATTTATAATTCCTAATAGTTACTTTAGGCATTGACATTATGCGTGATTCTTTAAAAAATATAGGTAACAAGTTATTGAGGTTTTTATAAAGAAATTTATCACAAGTTTTTAAAATCTAATATTTCAAAATTATTGAAAATAATAAATTAATTTCATATCATTTCTAGGCCAATGTAAACTGATTATAAATTTGTAAAGAAATTCTTAAAAAAACGAAAGATAACTGAATATAATTAAATGAATTGATTTTATTTATTAACAATACATTTAAGAACATCTTTCCAAAAACGTCAAGAATTCATATATTTTAATAAAGTGTGCTCGTAGCAGATAAAACTTCTCCAAATGCAATAGCTACTCTAAAATTTAACATTTTGTTTATATTATTTATAAGGGTGCTATTACCTAAAATAAGCTTATTCTTAACCATAGACCTATCCAGAGAAATACATCACATACTGCATGCGCATGCATAGGTAGGGCAAACTTGAATTAAGTTTCATATCAAATTAGTATTACAATTGAATTTTTTTGTATAATGGTTGTGTATTGAGTAATTTTAGATATCTTTTAAGAAAATTAAATTTATTTAGTTACTACAACACAGTAATTATTTTCATATACAATTAATTTTCAAAATGCTCATAAACATTGGAAGGCTACATAACAAGTACTAGATTTACATAAGCATCGATATTAGTTTTGAGTTTATATTAGATTTCAAACGATTAATTATCGAGCATTATAAATACACTGAGAACATTTGAAAGGTTTTTTTCCAGTATGAATACGCATGTCTTTTCAAATGATTTAAGCATTTACATCGGTAATTGCATTAGGAACATTTGAATGGTTTCTCTTTAGTATGAATTCGCATATCTTTTAAAGATGCTTGAATGCCAAGCATTATAATTACATTGGGAACATTTGAATGGTTTCTCTCCAGTATGAATACGCAAATGTACTTTTAGAGAACTTGGAACACTATTACTAAAGCTATATTAAGAACATTGAAACATTTCTCTCCAGTATGAATACACAAGTGATTTAATTGTCAAGTACTATAACTACATTGGGAACATTTAAGTGGTTTCTAATCTAATTCTTCAAAATATGTTGTTTCACAATTAAAATCATAATTTAAAAATTGTCTTAACCTTTTCCCCACATTTTAAAAATTTAAACTACACTTTAACATACAAAAAATTTAAATTTACACTATTACTGCACTTCAATGTAAACCACGCAATTAAATGATTCATTCTTTTCGCGGAGCTGGGTTTGCCAGACCTTTGCGCACGACGCAATTACGCAGATGACAAACTTGTTTCACACGTTATATTTTGTATTAAATGTATCTCGCTCCCACAAATTGGAAAGGTCAATTGTAGAATCGCTTTTGTATTGACCTCAACCCTTGCAGATAATTTAAATCAGGTGTTTAGAAAACTTGACTAAAAATGT
The DNA here is from genome assembly GCA_024586415.1 of Phrixothrix hirtus. Taxonomy (NCBI): domain Eukaryota; kingdom Metazoa; phylum Arthropoda; class Insecta; order Coleoptera; family Phengodidae; genus Phrixothrix; species Phrixothrix hirtus. The sequence continues at coordinate 4,292 of JAHWXV010330222.1, forward strand.
GTAATATGCATGAAAATTTGCTATACCTTCTATGGTTGGGTAGATTTGTAAAGCAGTATAGCTTTTCGTTTCTACTATCCCAGCTTTTGGTTTCCGATATTTCATATTAAGTTGGCTAACACTGAATCGTTTCATTATACCTCAGTAAAAACTGTTTTGATGTGGCTCCGTTAACCAATTTTAATATTTGCATCGCACAATTGTGACGTTTCCCACAGAACCGTAATAATAGTGCGAAACGCGATCAAAATGAATTCCGAGAATTCAGGCATATCCGCAATATTCATAATTCCGGAAGTTTAGTAGTTAAGACTTTAAACAAGACAAAATAAACTTTAAGGGTGCCTTAAACAAATACCGTGCGGGAATGGGTGAACTTAATTTATTTCAAACGAAAGAATTGGTATATTTAGAGTTTCACCAAATCGAATAAATGAACCAATAAAATCCTATATAAATTAAGCTTTAAGTTAATTAGGTAAAAAAGTTGCATAACATTACGCAACATTGCGTCATGTTAAGCAAGAAATTATTCAAACATATAAATGTATTGTTATCTATTAGATATTAGATATAAGACAGAGAAAACTGTCGATGACCGTTTTCACGGAATAAAGAACGAGAATATGAATTTACCTATAAATAAGATGCTTTTGCAAAGCGAAAGTCAGTCTTTGTGTGGGACTCGTCATAGGACATTGTACCGTGTAAAACCGTGCTAGACCGTATAGATCTTCTCTATAAAGTTAAGCCATTTTGTAATTAAATTTTGCAGCAATGTTTACGTGACGTATTTTCGACCCTCCGAGACTTTAAAATCCTGAGTACCGTTCAGATTGAATTCTGTAGAAAGCAGTACCGTAAACCCGAGATCTATTTTCATATTTCTAGATTCTAACCACTCGTCCTGTTCCGAGTTGCTTTGTAACATGAACGGTCCGGGTCGTAGAATAGCACAACCCTAGCGGCACTCCTAATCGAACGCCTTTGGCGCTGTCCACACCAAAACCCCAATCCGAAAGACTTTGAGCTAAACACAAACGAGTTGCTAGATAGCCAGTTGTGTTCGATACCAAACGTCTTCAGCGTGGTTGCGCGGCGAGTTGTATTGATAGTGGAAGCGCAACTACGCTGAATTAAAATTACTTGTAACCGTCAAAGTTTCGTCGCGACCTGCAAGCGACGCCTGACGTCGTTACGTTTATTTGTACTGTGTGACAAAAGATATCGTGGGTACATCCTAACGTCGTCATATTAATGATCTGTCCCCGTTTACCGGCGAAATAAATTACCTACACGACCGGTATTGCAAGCAACACACTCGTTCTCAAGCCTCTGGATTCACTGAAAGCTTACGCGTTCAAAAGTGATAGGAGAACAGAAATCGAAGGGAAAGAATCACGTCACGTTGATATCTATTCAGTATGCCGCGATGAAGTAAAACAAACCGCCGTCCTTCTACACACGACGCTTGATCTTTTGTATAGTAATTATTAAACTCAAATGATATTTTTTGTTATTTATACAGTTCGAATATTGTTTTAATTATTCTTCGTTTTATGTTGTTAATAAATTGTTTTGTAAATAGTTACCACCGATCCTTAATCGCATTAAAAAATCAAAACAATTCTAGAGCAAATACCACTAATGTTCGTTTCATGACCGAAGTCGGAACCGCGTCATTTTGTTAAATGACGTGATCTGATAAATTATTATTCCGCAAGAACACCTATCTAAGAATAAGATAAACAAAGCCGCTTAAATCATCTAGGGCCAAAGGAAATCGACCAACATACCAGACCCTTACACCAAGCTACCCTCATTGCAAAATATAAATTCTTTAGTTTTTCAGTGTACGTAGTAAGCTAAATTGAGCCGTTACACAGTATTGCCTGTTAAGTACTTATATTCATACTCATATTGATAGTATACTTGACAGTTATTACCAAAGGATCTTTCAAATATGCTAAATAAAAGTTCAACGTTTAAATTATTCTTAATTAAACTTTGGCTGAGAATAAAGAACGAAAATCTACCTCGCAGATTTCCACCGTTGGGACGGCCTGTTATAAACTCTCATTCACCTTTGAAGTCTAACAGGGTTCTTTATTAGAAAAGTGCACTAGTAACTCACAATTGTGTCTATTTTTGGACATAGTGTGGTAAACACTTTTTGGTAATAAACCTGCAAAAAACGCCTCAGTATGTCAGTGCACTACGTATATCTTTTAGCAGTCATGGCTTGAACAATTGCTTGCTGGTTTCAAAGTAACTCTCTAGAGAGAAGAAGCTTAGTTTGTATGGAATAGCGTCAGGTATACTTGTGGTAACTAATATTAAAACTGCTCTTATTGAATATATTACTATAATTTCGTGAGTAGTGCATCGATAAGGAGCATGATTTAATCTAGCAACCAGATTTACCTTCTAAATTATTTTGCTACGAATGATCAATATGAAACGTCAGCTAATCAAGACCAGGCTGGGTGGCTGTGATTACATAAGACTGGTCCACCTAAACATGGCCGCATAAAAATAGATTGAGTTAAGAACATGGAATATAAGAGGAATGCTCAGGATAAAACAGGGGATTTTGAATAACGTAGTATCGAGGAACGTGGATGTGTTGTGTGTGAGCGAAACAAAGAGGAAGGACAGGAAGTTGTAGAAGCGGATGGGGAATCTTGATTTTTAGTCTGGAGTTGAAAACTGAAGACTTGGATCGAAAGGATGAATCGGTTAAGGTGTTCGTTAAGAAGTATCAGTTGTCTTCTAGCTTGCTATGGGTCCGTATGAAAATACGAATTAAGAAAGAAGTGCTCATTGCATGTTATGCACCTGTAAATGGCCATCACCAGGAGGAATGTGATAACTTTTGGTATGCACTTATGGTGATAAGCAGGGTGATTTTATTGGGTGACGAATTAATTCGTGTAAGTCAGAAATGAAAGTGTGTATTGCGTAGGGGGGCCCTATGACTATCTAAGAACGATGAAAATGACTAGAGGTTGATTAGTCTATGTATAGAGAAAGGCTCATTTGTTTTGAATATATGATTCAAATATAAAAGAATTCATCTATTCACGAGAAAAAGAGACGAAAATTTACGTAAATTGAGAGTGATGAGAGGCTCACAGTGTGAATTTGGTCATCTACTAGTGATAACAATTGAATTTGACAGAAAGTCGGTGTACAAAACAAAAGTATCCGTAAAGATGTATAAGATGAAAGTAAAAAATTCCAGGAAGAGAATATGAGGAGAAATATATACAAAAACTATAAGAAATCTTGCTGTTAAAGGTATTAGAATGGAAGAGTGAAACTGAAAAGAATAATGTTAAGGATGCGCAAAAGGGGTTGAAAAGCATTATAATTGAGTACATAACAAAACTATATGATGCGATTGTGTCAGCTCTTGCTTTTTGCGTAATAACATTGGACAACAAATTAAGTGATTTTTAGTATCAAGGATCCATTAAAATATTTTAGAAATTAATCTCATAGAAGACAGATAAAGTTAAACTAAAAATCTATTTGAATACACCTCGTATTTTACTTTTGGAATATTGCCTAATAATTTTAGTTAAAACTTCGTACTAAAAAATGATCTGAAGCTATGAAATAACAGATATTACGTAGGAAATTCTAGAAAATTGTTGCAATGCACATGAGATCATACTTCAATAACAAGCAAGGTTACAGTTTGTTTCATACAAAGTATAAAGTTTTGCATTCAAGAAATTATTGGAGATGATACCATTTAAAGCTTAAGAAATAATTAACTGAGTTACAATCCAACTAATTTAAGATGTTTTCTTGGCGTCGAATAGGCGGGACGATATGACCTCAGGGGTATATTACGAGCGGGCCCGTGGAAAAAATGGTCAAGCGAGGAGAATCGCTGGATAGCTATGCAGTAGTTAGTGTAGCTTTTAATCAGCAGTAAAGATATAAAGAAGTGTTATTCCGGACGTGCCGTATGTTTTCACTAATTTTTAGATAATGTAGTTTGTCCTTATTGAGTCTGTACCGTAATTTATCCAGCGTAGTTGCTGAATAGAAATTAGCAGATAGTGGGGATATTTGTATCAATAAGAACAAGGCAGAAAAATCTATCGTCGGTAACCACCTGTTGGATCTTTAAATTTATCAAATAACAAGGGACGGCTTCCCCTTCTAACAACCGAACATAAATCACCACACCTGTAAGTGATAATTCGATTATTTCGCCTTCAAAAACCTGGGTGTTAGGTGATCTTACCATAAGCACAATTCTTTGCTGCAAAAATTTAAGTTTTGAATAATAACAAATATTAAAAAGAGGTGTTGGTTCCCGATTTATTTTATTATCAAGCCAAAGAAATTACAGGAAAGCTACTATAATTCTTTTGGAACTGAAACAAATGAGTTTTCCGTCGCATTAATTGTCAAACGTTTTAATGAACCTTTTGTTGTGAATTATAAAATTAGTGTACTAATTTTTAATCGCATCATAGTTTAATTAGCAGTTTGTAATAAATAATTTCATTTTATGAAAGCTAGCATAACGGGGTACCTTTATACACTTGATTTCTTTTGTCTGAATATATATGATATTTATGCATTGTCGTCAAAGAAATTAAGGTTTTTTTAAAGGGATTTTTAAGCCCCACTTCAATTTAGTTTTTATAGTAAACACAAACCTCGATTGCATTGGCCAATGTAAAAATTATCGTTCCATATTTTTAGCGAGTAGTCATTTATCTCCGAATTTTAATTCTATTAATAAAAACAGTTAATTTTAACAATATAATATGTTTTGTGCTCAACTAGTTCTTTTATTTATTCCAAACATCATTATTGCCTAATATTATCAACTAGTCAGTGTGCGTCAACGAATTTAATTATGATCCAGAATTTGTTATTCTCCAAAGTAAATAAGAAAGACTTTGTTTCACGTAAAATTTAACACGTTAATTACATCATAAATTGGCTTCAGCATTTTTAAAATAATTTATGAGAAGTGCAGCATAGTTTGAATCTTGTGCCGCCTTAATTAAACTTGAAATTATCATAGATAATTTACTTCACTTTTTATATACAGGGTGTATCAATAGTCTCAGTTCATCTTTTATTTAATTACCGTTAGATAAAGATCTAGGTCAGTTATTCACAAGAAAGAGGGCTTCATTCCTGATATTATAATTAAGGTTAGCACTTCGCAACATAGTGAACGATCATAAATAAGTGAGCACTTTTAGCATTAGTATATTTCTTTTCAGTCTTAATCCCGTATCTGCAGCACCCTTAGAGTGTCTGTGTCCACTTTTAAGATAGGTCATCAACATCGTGTTATACAAGTTGTTTCGCAAACATCGCCTGATTGCAGTTTCGATTTGAGAACAGTGGCGCCTACCTTTTCCCGATTTTATCTTGATTCTACAGTATTTAGCCTCGCAAGTATCGACGAACCACACCTCGCTCCAGTGTACTTTTACCGGCCGTGGTTAAACACTCGTGATTTCTGCCACATGCGTTATTGTCAGTTTAGCTTGTGTCAACTGTTATTGGAAAGGTAAAAAGGATACGCAATAATAAATTATCAAGGTGAATCATATAAGACAATGATCGCAGCGAAAGTGTGAATAAAAGAAAGGCACTACAAAAAGAATACCAAGGGAAGGAGAGAAATGCCAAAGAAGTTGTGAGAGAAATTAAGGAGTAGTTGGAGGTGAAAGAAATGAATATAAGCAAAGAAGCGAACAGGATACTGAGCTATGATAATGAAGTAGAACGGGATGAACAAAGGAAAGTATTAGAAAGGCCATTTTCCAGGATCGTGGATGGAAGTAAAGAAGAAAGCAATGAGATTCATGAAAATGAAAAAGATGTAGATATAAATAAAGTGCAAAGAAATGCAAATGCTGAAGAACGCAAATGTTGAAGTAGATGGAATTACGAGTTGAATGCTAAATATGGCTGGATGAGCTTAAGCGAATGGCTGCGTGATCCGAAGTTTAATACCTGTGCAAAATTATCGAAAGTGTCTGACAATTATAATATTGCTGTGATCATACCATTGTATAAAAAATTACACAGGAATACGTTTGTTGAGTGTACTAGACGTTTGACAGAATTTTGATTGATAGGATATGTATGGCTCAAAACAAAACCTGGGACGTGCAGTGTACTTTCATGCTTATACGTTGATTTATGTATGATTGCGTGAATTAGATATTTACTCTTCAACAAATAATTAAGAACTATGTGCATATAAATGATAAAATTTATTACACGGCTGTGGAATTAGAGAGAGCATTAATCGTGTTAACAGAATTAAATTGTAACTAATAAGAGCAATATATGAAGAAGTAAACTGCAAATGAGTAATTTGAAATGTTTGAAAAGTGCATACGAGAAAATAACATAAATAGCTGTGAGGAATACAGGTGTGAAAATATTACTATATGCGGATGATGTAGTTCTGGTAAGTAACTAAAAGAATTAATCAAACAGCAAAAGGTAAGTAAATTTGCAGAAGTGTGTGAGATAATAAAATTAAAGGTTAAATAGTTGTAAAATTAAGGTGATATTGTTAGAAAACCAGGATGGTAAGGAAGGATGCCCCAGCTATTGTTGGACAAAGAAATTATAAAGCGAGTAAAGGAGTTTGCGTACCTTGGTAGAATGGTTACAAGCGATGCCCAAATTGATGATGAAATTAATAGAAAAGTAAATGCAGGAAAGAAAATAACATGTAGTCAGTGACCAAACATGAAAAGCTGAGTACGGATGTAAAGCAATGAGACTTGGATAAGCGAGCAGAAATATGAACGTAAAAATATTTAATATGAGACAACACACAATTTTCTCTTACGTATTTTAAATTTAATTTAAAGGTACTGATATTAATTACTTTTCCATACATATAATTGAATTTTAATGTAAGAACAAAGAGTAAATAGGTATGTAATTAACGTATACAAATCATTAAAATATTAAAGTATATGTATTTAGGGAAGCATAATTGCAACGTCGTCCATTCAAATTACTGAAAGCACAAAACGCTGCTTAACTCCAGAGGTTTTCACCGATAATTTGCTTTAACGCATTTTTTCAAAGAAACAAATGAGTTTCCGTAAAGAGGGCATCAAATACAAGAATCGCAGTAAGTTTTAAAAAAAATTTCTAGGTAATTTTCGAAAAAATCACAAAACCATAAAAATCTCAAGAATAAAGTGATACTTTATTCGATTTTAACAAGTAGCAAACTTAAATATAACATTTCATTTTTCTAAAATGTCTAGTTTTTGAGATATGAAAGGTACAGGTTCAAAAGGAGCTAAGTTGATTTTATACAATATTTTGGCGTATACTCATAAACGTCCAAAAGGAGGCTAGTTCTTTAACATTATAGATTTAAATTTATCGGCACAGGTCCAAAACCGTCTGTCTCGCGTGTACGTGTCCAGAAGGGGTTTAGTCGTTGTATACAATGTTTTGTGCGAAGCAATGTTAACATGACATATATAATTCCAGATATTGTTGTTGCTGTTAACATGTGGTTTAATAAAGAATTTATTTTTGGAATATCAAAATATAGAAACAAAACGAAATTAGTGATGGAGGACAGAGTAAGTGACAATGAAGGTGAGTGTGAATCAGTAACAATTAAAAGTGAATCCAAAATCGGAACATTTACGGTAGAATGAGGGAGGTTATGAAGAAGGTTAGGTTACAAAGCTATGAAGCGGGAGAAAATTGTAACTGTAAGAAAAACTGCTTCGAAAATATTCCAGAGCAGGTAAAAAATCTGATAATTAGAAACTTCAATGCACTTTTGTCTCATAATGAACAAAACTCTTATCTCTGCAGTTTAATTTCTATTCTACCTGTTAGAAGAAGGATGCATGGGAATGACGAAGAACAGGAAAATCTTAGAAGCGTTACGTTTGGTTATAGAGTACGTACCGATATTGATAATTCTGTAAAAAAAGTCGAAGTGTGTGGAAAGGCCTTTATGTTGCTTCATGGTATACAAAAAAGAAAATTGCCTATTAGCAAAATTCATTAAAATTAACTGGAAAGCCTCCTAGAGATAAAAGAGGCGAAAATAAAAATCATCCCAAAAAATTCAAACCAGAAGTATTTTTGGCTATATACGATCACATAAAAGCGTTTAAGGGTAGGAAAAGTCACTACAGTATGAAGGATAGTAAAAGAATTTATTTACCTGAAGAGCTGAATATTAAAAAGACCTTCAAAATGTTTTGTGAATCTCATCCAGGTGTGAAAGTTTCATACGAATCTTATTGCAGAATTTTTAATACAAAGTTTAATATTTCATTCGGTTATCCACGCACCGACACTTGCAGTGCCTGTGCTAAATTTCAAATAAAAATGAAATGCCTGGAATTTGATACTTTAAAACATGAAAGTGGAGACGAGAAAAATGCCCTGCGAAAGAAAATAAAGCAGTTGACTGTTGAAAATGAGCTGCATAAAAAGAAAGCTGAAGTATTCTACAATTTTCTTATTTCTCATTACTACAAACAACGTTTCTTCAAGAGTCAATTAAATGTTTATGATTTTAACATTCATATTCTTTCTACTGCTCAGAGAGTTTTATATTTATCAAGAAACAGCGAGAAAGAAGGGAAGTGACGATGTATGTTATATGCTTCACCACTTTTTGTATAATATTTTAGATTCGAATGTAAAAAACCTTATTATCTTTTGTGATTCTTGTGCTGGACAAAACAAGAATTTCACAATGTTTCGCTTTTCGCACGCAAGCTTGCTAATATGAAAGTAGTTTTTCCCATTCGAGTGCATTCTTATATGGAATTAGAGAAGAATATGGGCTTAGTAAATACAGCACAAAGAGCAGAGATTCCTGCAGATTGGACAGATATATTTAGGGACACTCGTTCAAAACTATCACCATTTGACGTCGTCGAAGTGGAGCAAGCACTCTTTCGATAATGGACAGTTTTTTGATTCTAATGTAGGCTATCTGAAAAAATGTCCATTCCCTACTAGAGCCATTCGAGAACTAAAAATTCGTCAGGAGCATCCTAGGGTCATCTCCTACCGAAATACTTATAATGGAATGTGGGAATCCGCCATCGTAAAAAATAAGGAGAAAAAAAGCAACGTCATATTTCTTCAGAACGAATTTGTTCTTCCACAGAAATTGTACACAGGTAAAACGTTTTACTGTATGATTAAAAAGGTTCTTAGATAAACTTTACTTCTAGGTCTTATTTCAATAAATTCTACAAAGTATGAAGAAATTTTGCAGTATTGAAGCTAAAAATAAAAGTGATACTGTAACGTGTCCCAGTTCTAGATGTTAAAATTGTAACGTGTCTAGTCTCGTGGATCAATTGGGGTTGGAACGTAGTTACTAATGCCGCGGATTAGCTTCTAAGTCGGAGGTTAGATCCAGAACTGTACTTGCTTGCTTCGAAACTACATACCTAAAACTTACTCTGATTATATACAATATTTACAAGGCTTTTCTCCAGTGTGAATTATGATTCACTTTTACTCAAACTTGTTAAACACTTTTATTTTGTGCACAGTGTATACATACGTATACGAGTCATGACTCTTAATATAATTTAACTTTAACAACTATTGTATTTTAATTTTAACTTTGGTTAATTATTAATCACAGCTTTTGTAACTGGTTATCGTCAAAAAAATAGGCGTACACCTTTCAAAAATGTTACTTTAATTATATTTGTAATTCGGTTATACTTGAAATATATTTTACTTTTATTTATTCTGACTGTTGGTAAATTTATTCTTAATTAGAGATATTTGAATGTTAATTATTCTGACCTGCATGCATGGCTTGACTTTTGTAAAACTCTATTTCACAATTGTTTACTCTTGGAGTAGTTATATTATTTTAATAATATAATCCTTTATTCGTTGTAATTTCATGTATTTATTAATAACACAAATTAACAAAGAACATTATTTTTTTAAATAATAAATCAGAAATTATTTACAAGTTATTTTGAATAATTACAGGTTTCAACCTTTAAATTAATTGACGGCCGTTTTGTTTGTTCTTGCTAAGCATAGGTGGCGTGACAATGCCCATTTGGTCAATATTTCGTTCAATTCGATTGATTTGAAGGTTACGGATCTCAAAATGGCGTTTGCAACGCGCGTTGTGCAGTTTGTTTTGCTAGTGCTATTTATATATTTAACGCGGGTGCAAATTAATTTAGGTAATTCTCATGTAGGATGTAATTGCTCATAATTAAACCAGGTTTTGAATAGTGGGTCTGGATAGTCGACGGGCTATCAATGGATGCCTCATCAGCCCTGGCGAGCTTCCCCCGGTCTTTGAACGGGGTCTGGCGTCAAACTTCGGGGAAGGAAAGAAATGCCTTCACACATCCCAGTAAGTGTTTACTTTTATAAACAATTCCTGACTAGATAAGAATAGTATTTATTAAAGTTGTTGCTTGAACTCAGGACTACGCAACGTAGGTTAAACAAGCTTACAAATCAGTTCTTTTAACAGTTAGTAGATCGCGCTATCCCTCAACCTTGGGACACTACGATCCGTAACAAAAGTACTAACCCTTTGTTTTGAATTTCTATCTTTATATAAAGTGAACGGAATTTTACAATAATTCACAGGATTAAAATTACCTAGCTTATACTTGGAGTAGATTTAACCCATTTTCGTTGGTTTTGAAATGGTTTTTACCAGCTTTGGCGGTAAAATAAGTCTCGCAGAAGATGTTGCCCAATTCAAAAGTCGAACAGCTCTAAAATACCTGGCTGTGAACGCATGTTTCTATACAAAACGGCTATCATCAAATACAAGGCGAAATAACTTTCTTTTGGTTTAAACACGTTAATTGAAATATTTTACAACAAATTAGTACATCATTATGTGCGTAATTTTTGCGTGTGTAAATCAGTAAAAATTATATTAATAGAACTATTTACATACGCTCACAAATAGCAAAAATAGTTATACTGGCTTAATTAGGTTAATTAACAATACTAAAAATTATGTGACCTAAGACGGATTACAATACAGATCGTTCTTTGAACAAACGAGTTACATATTATTTAAAATAAGGCGGTTAAATTAGTTTAATTAACATAAAATTTCCATCAAAATGTAAAACTACGATGCGTTTATCTAATCACATTGGAACATTCATAGTTTTATATGCTGAAAGTTCAAACGCCTTGACCTACATAAGCAAAATAGCGTTCATTGAGGTCAGGAATCTTAAACTGTTTAGATTTATATAATACAATAAATTTAAGATGTATCATATCTTAACTATAATTAATATTACGGTAATTAAATACAAATAAATAAAGAAATAAATGCGTTAATCAGTAATTATAAACTAATAATTATAAGCAAAGATAAATAGATATGACAAATGGTTGTTAGAAAGTTCGGTAATTACACGTATGATAATTAATTAAAATACATACAGGGTGTTTTGTTACATGAGATCTAACTAAATGATTTCAACTAAACAAAATAAATACAATTAATGGAGCTATACCGTTTTAAAGCAGTGAGTCTATACTCATAATTTACTAAATTAATTATACACACGAGGAAAATTCACTGCAGCGGTATAGGTTGATTACAATACCTAATTTAGAATTAGTTATTTTCTGCTAAACATTCCTCTGTGGATGTATATTATGGTGTAAAGGAGTTAACCCTTTATGGGTGACAATGTTTACTACTAAGAGTTAGTTTTTCTTTTTTTGTTGTTTTTTACTACAGTATTGATTAATATCCAATGATTTTCGGTTAAATATATTCAGAAGGAAATTTTAACAATTTTGGTTTTACACTTTTTGTTTTCGTTTTCTAATAAAATCTTACTTTGTGACTATGCTCTTTGTGGACCTGTACCCTTCATATGTTGTTCATAATTAATGCTTTAAGTACTTTCGGTTACTCGATTTTTAGAATTTTATTAGAGAATCCGCTTTGTTCATATAAAATGGAATTAAATAACTAAGAAACATACCAAGTTTAAAAAAATCGTTAGAGCCGATTTCAAAAAAATCTCGAAAAACTAAAAATTCGAAAAATATTATTAAAGCCACAGAAATAAAATGGTACTTCCGGTTATTCGAGTTTTTAACCAAATTAATGATTTTACATGCAAAGGTACTTCCGGTTGCTCGATTTACGAAAAAGTCTTTGGGAAATCGCCTAGATTGTATAAAATGGCATGGAATGTTGGTATACGGTGTTTAGTTTTCAGAATAATCTGGTCACACACAAACCAATTTCCAAAAATATGATTTTAGGACTCAGGGAACGAAAAATGTCTATTTCCACTCAAATTTAGCATCAAAAATGTTGAACGAAAGCAATGCCTTCTCTTTTACTTATATTTCATAAAAGGTAAAAGAAAATAATAATGCGGTAGAAATGGTATTTGAGAAGTACGAGGGGCAAAACAAGATTGGTAGGATGAGAAATGAACGAGTAAAAATGAATATGATATGAAAGTGTCATTATCTGAACTATATGGCAGGAGTACATTAATATAATTTGCTCATATAAAAAGAATGAGCAATAAAGTGACGCGAGAACAGGCGGTTAAGAATCGCTTAGTACAATTTCACGATCTAAGTTGGTAATACTGCATTGGCATATTGTGTACAGTGTCACTAAGCTTAAAGCATCCTTGAGTGGGCGCGGCTGAGGGAGCTAATAGTTCATCAAGTGCATTCATAGTAAAAAAATACAAACATTTTGCCTTTTATTATAAAAACCTACGAATAAAGAATACTAAGGAAACGTCCCTCCCATTCAAACTGCTGTAAATTAATGTAGCCAGCGTAGAAACACCACCACCGGTTGACGCCATTTTGGTTAGTTCATTGATAAACTGTCAAGTTGTCAAAGTTTCTATTATTGTGCTTGATTTAATAAAGATATTTATTTGTAAATTAACAAATATCATGGTTGTATGTTCCGCTTACGGTTGCACTAATAGAAGTACTAAAAAACGCCTGGTTTATCGTTCCATGGATAAGTTTTAGTCAGTTGATTTGCTTCTGCTGCATTCAACATTAAATATCTTCTTATCTTTAACATTTACAAGTATTTTAGAAATATTTACTTATTTTGTACATATAATAAGCTATAATTTGGCATATTTTGTAATGGTTATTTATTTATGTACAGAAAAATATCTATAACAAACGTCAAAGGTCATCACCGCGTTAGTTTTATTTACATACACTAGGCGTGCGTATAAAATTATAAATAATGTTTTCATTTCTACAGTGAAAAACATTGCACAAATTATTTACGTTATTATGAACATACATCTCAATAGATATCATTATGTGTTCAAATTACTTGAAACGAAATCGATCTTATATTAATTAAATTTCCTTACGGTTATTAAAAATTAATAAATCATGAGCAGTAAATTTAAAGGACAATAATAGATTGCTTGAAAATTAATTGTTTAACAATTTTTCCATCTGCTAGTATACAGGGTATAAAGAACATAGAATAGGTTCTTGTAACGTGTAGTAGGAAATCTAAAATAGAGCAGAAAATGTGGTATAACTCTTTTCGCTATCGCCACTCATTAGCGAGATATTTTAAATTAAATATTTTGCACTCTGGCAACATTGAATTGAAATCATTTTCATCCTACTGACTCATATTCTCTTATGTAAATAACTTTGTGCAAGAGGGATGATTTATGATTTGTTTAGGTAATCAACTTATAATGAGGGTTTAAGGAGACAGTTAGAGTAAACGACCCTGGATTTTATTTTGGTAACAAAATATTAAAATAATGTAAAATTTCAATTTTTGATTCGTTTTGAAGGATTAAGTTGCAGC
>JAHWXV010330245.1:0-12848 GCA_024586415.1 Phrixothrix hirtus
TCGATAAGTTTATATAAAACGTAATTTATGCCTAAATGCAAGGATTTAGTTAATATTTCAAAATTGAATTGGCTGTAGTAATTAACCTACTATAAGCACAAATGGGAATTCTTCACGCGTAGCGGTGTTATTAAATTTAAGTAGCTTGCAAAAGAAATTAATGATAGGTAACAATTAAATTTACATAAATTAGATGATTATACTAAAAAGAGCAGCGGGCGCTGACAAACAGCCGGTAATCTCTAGGAGCTAGGTCCGGCGAATATGGTGCATTCTCCACTAATTCAAAGCCTGCTTCAGCTATTGCAGCCTTTGCAACGGCATATGTGTGACTGGGTGCGTTATTTTGATGCAAGAGATCACCTTTGTGCAATTTTCCCCTACGTTTTTCTTTAATCAACTGTCGCAATTTGGAAATTAAATTAGCATAATAAGCACCTATAATTGTGGCGCCTTTCTGTAGGAGGTCCACTTAAATTACATTTTCAGCATCCCAAAACACAGATGGTTGCATTTTAAATTTTTTCGGTGTGTCCATTCCTTGCTTTGCATTTTTGTCTCTACATCATGGTGATGAATCCAAGATTCGTCCATGGCTACAAATTAGGCAAGAAAATTCTCCTTGTCTTGTCTATGCCGTATTAAAGGGCGACTTCAAATGCCTATTCGTGTTTGCTTGTGAGCATCTGTTAACATTCGTGGTACCCATCTTGCAGAAAAATTTTGATCTCCAATTTCTTCGTAATTATATTGTACACCACATGACATGATAGACCTGTATCCTCATCCATTTGCCTAATAGTCACTCGTCGATCTTACAGCACGGGATCATGCACCTTTTTAACATTTTCTTGGGTAGTGTCGGTTGTGGACCCTCCGCCTGCATGTTGATCTGTACATGATTTCCTACCACATTTAAAGTCACGGTACCATCTAATAACTATGTCATATAATACTGCAGACTCCCCTGTGTATCCACTAAATTTTGGTGAATTTTAGTTGGAATCACTTGTTTTAATTGCAGGTACTTAATAACAGCTCGTTGCTTGACACGCTTCATTTCACTATAAATATGTAACCCGCTCGAAATTAGACATCTACTGCATACTAGTCACAAAAGTAATAGAGTAAATTAAATCCGTGAGGTGCACTCCGTGTGAAACTCAATTAAAGATGGTTAAATTTATATTCAAGCTTTTAGGTAGAAATAACTGAGCACATAATCTATTATTCTGTAAACAAGGGCCATAGATCCTAAGGAAAGTAAAGAAACACTTTCAGAAATTAAACTGGTTGCCCCCTTACTTCAACCAGATTACGCTAAAGTTAAATAAAATTATTTCAATTCAGTAAACAAATTAACCAAATTGCGAATAGGTAACCAATAGCGATCAGAACGTGAATTTCTCATTAGAATCTTTAAAATTGCTATTGACTAAAAGCAAACGTTTGCTTGACCTAAGTTTAATATACGGAGTATTTCCTAATTTCTTTTCGTTAGCTGTTAGCTGAATACATCTATATTCATTGTTATTTGTTTTTACTTCACCATTATTTATGTATCTTGTCACAAATTTAAATATAGGTATTCTGGTAGGTACTCCACTAGAAGTGTGAGCCATACGCAACTACCAGTTTGCAAGTTAGTAACATTTTCTTGTTGACAGAGCTGATGCACGTCTCTCAATTTTCCTATTTGTATCTTGAGGAGACTTTAAATGCCCACCACTTCATCATATTGCAGCATTCCTTTCTATTAAGGCTGGAATATATAGCAGGTGACGCCCTCCTTATTTCACAAGTCATTTCCCAAGTTATCTGAAAGTGGTATCGGACTCTTAGCCACTTTGACCCAGCCCAACTTCACTAACTTGGTTTCAAATGATCTTAACTCACTTTTATATCGTATTGCTATTATAATCATTGATACTGCATAAAATTATATCTTTTTATGTCGTTTGACATACATATATCAATTGTATATTAACAAAAATATCATCCGAACAAGAAAGTACTTGCAAGAAGTTTTGAACACAAACATGTTCAATTGAGAGCTTGAGAGCAACGTTATAAAACCATTTAACTGTAGAACTGTAACAATCAGCAATCTGTAAAAATTGTAGGCTAGATTTTGCCAAAATAGATCAATAGGTTGTCCGATTCTTGATAGAATGTAGAACGAGCGGTGACTCAAAAAGTTGGTCTGCTATCTTGTTAGGTACAGAAAATTAAAGAGTGCGAACATTTGAAAGATTATAAAATCCTAACCAAATTAGACTCTTAAATTAGCACATAAATTGCACACCGAAGATTTAACGTAATATCTTTGTGCCGTCATAGACGACAAAATCTGCGTTCTTGCTGATTAGAGGCAACTCTATGGATAAGAGTTTTATACATCACAGGGCAAAGAACGCTTTAGAGAAACCTAGGACTCAAAAATTGTCAAACTTTCCAAAGCAAATCGTGTGATAAGCGATTTGTACTTGTATTAAGCAAAAAAGTTAAAGCTTATTTGTGACTAGCAGCGTGAATCAATAAATTTACTCGAAACCCGTTGCCTTTAATTAACTGTCGGACTATGTTTTAACGATTTGGTTTCATGCCAAAAGCGAAATTTGTTGTGGAATGGAACGAACTCAATAGAATCTAAACTATCTCAAAAACACGCTAGGCACCGAACTGTTCAGAATTAGGTATGAACAATTGTAAAATAAAAGTTATTAAAATCATAATTACAATTAAATAACAGTAGATACGTATCAAGATATTGTTAAGTTATAATAGCAATGTTGTACCAATTGATGGTGTATAATATTTATTCAGGATGTTGTATTCAATGGTTTGAAGTTTATTTGAAATCTGTTAGGTCTAATAAAATTTATTTAGACTTTGAGTTATGTACGTGTCTTTAATTTTTCAATTCTCTTCTAAATTCTTAATTTCCTTATCTATCAAGTTAAATATGGTATGGTATAGCGTAACACGGCTATATCATTAATATGATATTTAAAGTTCCTCTTTATTGTATTGTTAATTGTTACCATTCGTAACTTGCTCAAATATATAATAGATCTACTTCTTGAAAATTCCTCTATAAGGTGGCACAATATGTTTATCCATAACGTTTTTAAAAATTTGACTAGTTGAACTGAACTATTATCTCCATGTACACAAGAATAACAGTTTTATTAATAAATTTTACAATTAAAGATAGCTTTAATTAGTCGCGTAACCCCTTTGTAAACTAATTCTAGATAAATAGATTGTGCCAACTTAAATTGAAACTACTTTACTACAATGCGCTTCCAAATTTATTTAGCATCATTATATAATTATAGAGCGGAAAGTTTCAGCACAATGAGCATTAATATGAGTATTAAAATAGTTTACCCTTTTTATTATTAATTTTAAAATTTTATTACGTAATAAAACATTTTTTGTGTTACAAATCAACTGCTAAACAACTTTACTAAACGACACTTGTAGCCAGGATCAATTTGATTACAGTTGTAGGATAACAAGCCCTTCTACTGTTAAAAGTTCCAAGCCACGCTGCGCCATCTCTGATAGGTATAATAGGAAATACGGTGCTTCTTTCTCAGTTTATGTAGGTATATCTTAATTGACACGAATTAGTTCAATATGTTATTTAATTGCAACAGATTTTATCTGTTCACTAACATCAAATTGATCTTATTTTGTGAATAATTAAATTACATTGAACATTCTTCTTAAAATAATTCTCTATTTTGTAGCGAAGAAGTTTTAAATCGTAATTTTATCTATTTTTGAATTGTTATAATGTAAGTCCTATTTATTGAAATAATGACTTCAATATTTTTGAAACAGTTCATTACAAATTACAGACGCGTTAGACTAAGAAAAATAAAAGCGTACGTTTAGATTACATTATGTTTTTAAATAAAAATTTTTTATAATTTTTAAATCTGTTTAGCAACAGTAAACAGAGCTTAAAATGTAATAATCATCATGCAATCGATAGCAAGAGAAAATCACAATGCTCCCCTAGTTTTGTGTAGCCCCAGGTCTTAATTGGCATTAGTATCAGTGCGGATTAGTACCCCATAAGGTTGTATTGACCCAGGACCCCCTCGAAATCTGACAGAATTAATACAGACTCTGTCTTATCTTTGTTGTTTACAGCATTGATTTAATATCGGTAAATGGTTCAGATGTGATATTTGATGCTGTTAGGGTACTCAAATAAATGATATATAGCATCGCTTAGTTCCTGTATTTGACATTACTTTAATAAGAAGTATATTTTGATTTGTGAGTTGCAGGTCTACCGAAAAGGCATTATGTTACCTTATTACTTAAATAAAACTACCTCCAGCTTACGAAACGTACAAAAAAAGGTTAAAAGGTTTAGAAGTCTAACTTCTAAGCCTTAGCAAGTTTAGGTACCCTTTAAGGTAAAACCACTGTCAATCAATCAAGTAGTAAACTTCCTTTTCAGTACTACTTCCTTCTTATAAAGCATGAGCTAGGTTTCCGATCTTCTTAACTTTTACACACATTTACGATTCTTAAGTAGCATTAGTAGTAAAAGAAAATTCTGTATTTACTTCCTTTTACTTTCCCTGAAGGGTATCGCTTTCGTTAAGTGTGATTTCCTTGATATTTTATGTATCTTGTAAAATGCATATTGCCATATGTTGAAAATATTCTAACGAAATATTTTATAATTTTATCAATTTATGTTAACAGAATGTTATAAATTCTTGTTAGATATTTGAAATTTCTTTCTTTTGTGTGAATATTTATATTACTCTAAATTGTTTTGAAGCTTTCAACATTCTGAAAATAATTTACTGATAATTTTTTGGCAAGCCGCCATTCTTTGAACTTTCTTTACACTCTATTTCTTTTTATACATATTAATATTACAATTCAAGTTGAAATTAATCTGGTAACACTGGTAACACAAAACTACAGCAATCAATTAAGTAAAAAGTAGTTATTTGTACGTGTAATTCTGTTGAATCATAACAGCGCCTAAATAACGATATCTTAATATAAACTTTTGCAACTAGATAATTAAAAACTATGATTATAATATGTAGTCCACTTTTAAATTTTCTTAACGTTCGATTTAAACAAAAATAAGAATTACATTTGTTGTTTTGTAACCATAATAACATATTCCGTAAACATAAATAAATTATTAAATTTGAACCATAAAAAATTTAATGGAGGTTTAATTTGAATCTACAGAGTAGCCTTCAAATAGTACCACTCGCCTTATCACGCTAGTTAATTATTTATTTCATTTCCCCATCCTTATTTACAATTCACAACTAATTATTATTCAACTAGGTATACATTTCGTATTTATACAAAGAATTATATTTCTACGTACATACCTACTCGAATATCTTTACACACCAATACCAATTTAGAACCGAGCAATGATTCGTGTATTTATGCTCATCTAAATTACAAATTGTGGAGTAATCTGGAGAAATTGGGAGATGATGATCCATTAAAACGATTAATTTCATATAAAACATGAATCATGACGAAAATATACTTGAATTTCATAACACGTGCCGTTGCTAATCCTGCTACACTGCTCCCTCCTTAAAATTATTGCGTCCCGTAATAACGTAGTTGAGATGCTTCTACTTTCGTTGTTGGATTATAGGATCCATGTCGAAATCTGCACTGTGAACCGTTTTTGCAACCCATGTCTTTCTGAAAGTGGCGGTTAACTGTTCTTTTCCGTAGGAGTGCACTTCTTGGATTCCAACTACAGACCAAGATTTGGATTAACATGTCTCGATACACCACTGCTATCAAGTTGCGTACTAGTCGCCAGTTAAATTGATCTAATACTCAACCAATCTTTCGTATGGTTAACTTTCTATCACCATTGGCACAAAGTTGCTTTCTTAAATCCTACTACTTCTCCCACAAGTTTTCAAACGTGGTTTCCAATGTGACCATGCTTCTCTAATGAGATAATACAGGATGCATCAAAACGGATTAAGAAGCTTTGAGGGGCTATAAAAAATTAACAGACGTATATAGAGAAATACGGTTTTTATTTTTGAATTCAGTAGTACATACTATCTTATTTCCATTAAGTTTTAACAATAATGTCACTTAGATGGCGGCCGTTAGCATCAACACATTGCTGAAGACGTTCCTTGAAGTTTTGAACAGCTCATTTACACATATCCGGAGGATACGGAATTAATCTTTTGAATAATCCTCCCCCTTAGTTTGAGCGCGGTGTAAGGGCGATGTTTGAACACTTTTTTCTTCAGAACTCCCCAAAGAAAAAAATCACAAACGCTCAAATCTATTGACGGCGCTGTCTATCCTACATCACCTCAACAAGAGAGCAGTTGCCCGGGGATATTTATCTCAGAACCTTCAGAAAATTTCATGCCATGTAAACTATAGCCTCATCTTGTTGGAACTACAATTCCACCAATCCCTCTTCTTCAACAATCTCTTCAATTTTGGGCTGCAAAGAATTATGCAAAATTGACACATAACGTCTAAAATTGTCAGTAAATGTCACACCTACCTCATCAAACGATTACGGGACCATTACTCCCAGTTGTGACACAGCACACCACATACTTTACGGGAATGAAACAAATCAGTTGGGAACTATTTTCACTCCAATAGCGAAAATGTTTGTTAACACCACCTTTGACATGAAAATGTACCTCGTCACTAGAGAACAAAGCACCTGCTAGAGGAATCTGCGAAAACACTTGCCCCCAAAAATTTCTACAGTTGATATAATCTGCTTCACTTAATTTTTGTGTCGTCGTTATGTTGCAGGGATGAAATTTTAAGTCAAACTTAATAGTTCTCCTTACACTCAGCTCTGAAATTCCCAAAACAACAGCGTGCTTCCTAGAAGCGACATGGCGACCGCTCAATTGCTGCTCTAACCAGCTACACATTTTCTGGTGTTCTTATTGATCTGCGTGTTCCTTTTCTTAACATTCTACTAACTTCTTAAAACTGCCTAATCCATGAACGAATTGGGTTCGCATTAGGAACGACGTTGTTTTTGCGACGCGATCACAAATTGGTTGTTTTCAAAATACGCCCGCACATCAAAGCCACGATATTCTCCAGTCCAAATTATAATGGCAGCTGAAATGGGATATACAGCCGCACGCAACGGAACCAGATGCACCTGAGTACCTCAACAGCTGCCCGAGTAGTTCCCCATCCAAGCTGCTTAATCCGTTTCGCCGAATCCTGTAGATGCTTCGCATGCCCTGATGGCGACGCGGCATCGTAGATGGCATGCTTTTGCATTTTCAGTCGCCTTTTAAATTCAGCAGCAGTACCACGAGATCTCCGTAGCTTTTTTGCAACACAATGGTGTATATTTCAGTGGTAACAGTAAATTGTGCTTTGCAGAAACCTTTTAGCTTATATATTCTCTATCTCGATGTGTCACACAGTTTGGTCGGGTTGTTCTTGGATCGCATTCTTAGTAGTATACGGAGCTAACTGATATAT
The DNA here is from genome assembly GCA_024586415.1 of Phrixothrix hirtus. NCBI lineage: Eukaryota > Metazoa > Arthropoda > Insecta > Coleoptera > Phengodidae > Phrixothrix > Phrixothrix hirtus. Next base: position 7,522 of record JAHWXV010330245.1, read on the forward strand.
GTGTACCATTTTAGGTTCCCAATTTGATAGCTTCCTAATGCAGTATATTACATCGTTCTAACTTTATGCAGGTGTTCCTAAATCACTGTAGTTTGGGTGAAAGACCTTTTCATCGCTACAAATGATACAATAATACTAGAATACTGGATTGAAACCCGCCATCATGAAGTGTACATCATAATGGACTTCATTTGATCGCTGTCGTTCTGAATATTACTGCATACTCTCATCTACAGTCAAAGACTTTTAACGTATTCACTTCTAGCATTTTCCACTTCTCCGTATCTACTACCGAACTCTAAATCAAATGCTAAGCCTACCTCAGACTGAAACAACATTTTAGCCGAGGCTTCGTCTGTTGCCCCAGATAAACCCGGCCGATAGGAATAGATGTAAATATTGATACGAGTTCCGTTGATAGTCTGAGATAATTATTTATCCATAGTTCAGTTTATGCACTCCACCATTCTATCTGACTACAAATAAAGAGCAGTAATCCTGGTCTTCCGTATTTTTAACAATTCACAGATGATATGGAATAGAGTAAACTCAAAATTTCGTCCTTGATCGAAATTTAATTTCAATGGGGTTTCAAAATGTCTAACGAGCTCCTTCACCATTGTTTAGAGTATTGTATCGGCTCCTTGAGGTTTGGTAGAACGTATACCTTGCTCTACTTGTACATAAAATCCATTGCGACTAACATATACCTGTTTCCAGTATATTTCAAGATATGGGCTATATCAATGGCCATTCTTTTAATAGGGCAACCCACCTCATATTGTCTCACTGGTGCTCTCGGTTAATCGCTCCTTAAAGCACATGTTTCACACTTTCAGCACAATTTATCAATATTTTCCTTGAAATACATGCAATAAAACCGTCCGTAAGCTTTTTCGATGTTTTCTTTACATTCACATATATTCCCGATGACCCGTCATGCAATTATCGCAAAATCTCTGCCACGCTATTATTTGTTATTATCAGCTGCGCCTGTTTCTCTATTATATCTTGATTTTCCAGGGTTGTCTTCAAAAGAGCATCATGGATCTGCAAAGAATCCTTGAACCCATTGAACGACCCTGCTAAATAGACCCACTTCATTCCATACAGGTTTCGATCATAATTCTTCGATTTCAGAAGTGATTTCACATTTTATTAGTCTTTTTTCCTCTTTTCGGGTTTTCAATGGTCTTCTCGACAATAAATAGTGCGCCTAACGAAATGTTTTTCAACTTTTAATTCCAACTAAAAGCCGCCTCGAAAAAATATCAACGTTTTAAATATTCCTCTTGCACACTATTTCTTCTCTCGATGATTGTTTTGGAACCGTTTCTGTTTTCTGCTCTCTGAATGTTTTAAATTGTTTTGTCGATTTTGACAACATTAGATTTTTGGATCGTTTCTGCATATGGAAAGAGAAGTCTGATCCGCAGTTAACGTGCCAAATGAGTGGTTTTGCATGAATGGGATTGAAATTGCCACTTAATAGATCAGAAATTTGATGTATATCATAAAACGGTTTCATGGATGGTACTGAAATATAATAATACTGATGACCGTGTTAGAAAGCCTGTATATGGAAGAAATTTAGCAGCAGCTCCAGTTGAAGATTGGTTCTCAATATTTGATGCTCTAAAATAAGGCATTTATAACATCCAGAATCATTGCATCTAACTTCGGGAATTATATGACTTCATATTACCACAAAAACCTTTCATCCACGTTTTAAAGATGCTGGTCTGAGACTTCACATTACCACTCAAGGCCTAGACTTAACGGGGATAATTGAAAAGCTGTTGATAGCTTGATACCGATTGGGAATCCATTGTATTTACAGTTGAGTCTTGATAAACATTCCTGTGTATACGTGTGTTCAAACGAGCAATATGTGAAGTATAAGGTATACCTTTTGTGCCAAATTTCGAACAAAAGTATATATTTGCGAATTGGTTCAAGATCTTATGCTACCCAGAACAAAAATTGTTGGTTCTCAAAGTTGTTAAAGAAAATGTGGCTGTATTCCACCTAATGCTACCATACTTCAGGTATCTAGATTTTATTACGCAAAAGGATTATCGAACCCTCATAAAGCAGACCTTTTTGAATTTTAACTAAAGGTGTGGTAATAAAATATTAAAGTTTATTTGTGAAATTAATTTAAGGAAGAAAATTGTTTTGGTTTAATTAATTATACAAAACATTAGTTAGGTTAGGTTATGTTAGCTTTTTATATAATGAACTAAATCAATGCAATTTCCTTCCTTAAATTAGTTTTACAAGTAAACTAATATTATATTACCACACGTTTGGTTAAAGAGCAAAAAGGTCTTCTTTATAAGGGTTCGGTAATCCTTTCGGGTTATTAAATCTAAGTACCTGAAGTACGGTAGCATGAATTTGATTTTAATGATCATCTTGCTATTATTGCTTTAGAAGATGAAAGAAATGTTAGTGCGGAACATGGTGCTACAGTTTGTTTGCCAGAAGCTTCCGCCGAACGTGGGTAAAATAGTGTGAAAAAGAGAATCATTCTTTATCATGACAACGCAATAGTCAAGTATTTGACGCAAAAATCATCTAATTAATGTTCCATTGCCCATATAGCTCCAATTTATCACCAAATTAATTTTTTATCAAATAAAAACTATCTGCGTAGTCAACGTTTTTCTTCGCTGAAAGAAGTTGCCGAAACTTGTAAAGTGAATTTTTTGGCAGCATCTCTCTCTGCGTGGAAAAATTCTTTATAAATTCAAATGGGTATAAGTACAATCTTAAAGGAGAATGGTTTGAAAAACAATAAAACCATTTGTCCTGATTTTTCAGCCTACTTTTTGTATTTTCTAAACATTTTAACAACCATCCTGGTCCTAACCTAATTCGTGTTTGATATGAGAAACAACAGGCGGTTATTATGCTTTAAAGGGCCATTTAAATGCTTTTAGACTTAAATTCTTAATTCAGATGACTTCTGTGACTAGACCGAATGCGTCAATCTTTCTGAAAAATCTATTTAGAAAGTATTCCGCAATTTTCTCTATGTCAATTTGTGACATTTTTTGTTGAAGGATTTCTTTAAAGGTCTAATCGGGACTACATCGTGTTTCTATGTGTCTAGGCTGGAGCGACGTCTTATTCGATTTATAGATTCTGCCGATGTTTCTATACAACATTGGTAATGATAAAAACTACAAAATCTTAGTATTTAGCTTTTAGTAATGGGTTGACTATTATTTTCTAAAAAACTACTCTACAATTTCAACAATAAACAGCCAATATCTTCTCTCGTCTCTAATTATTAAAATAGCTTTCGGTATATTAAATTTATAGTACCCGAATGTATTTTAGATAATAAAGAATGTAACAAAGCATCTTGTAAAAAGTTACCATAACTACTTGACGTGAAAGTAATAGATTTATTAAACTATAATATATTGTACAGTGCATTAAAATATAAGAAAATATATACAGAAATCTTTAAAAGTTTTGGTCACCCTTGGACTTAAAAATCGAACTAGTCTCTTAGATTATTTCTCATATACACAATTAATTCATTTGGAATTCTTGTGAAATTTTAATTTACTTAAAACTGAACGGTCAGGATTACATTTTTTCAGTAGTAGGGTAGGAATTCGTGAGTTAAGCGGGTAAGCTTGATTTCTAATCCCTGCCGTAGCTGGGAATTGTTTGAGAGCTGCAGGGAATTAATTTTACACTAACTAAAATAATTTGAAATGCGCGAGCTGAACACATAATTAACTGACTAAAACGCTGAATGGCTAAGAACATTAAATAAATTTAAAACATATATTCAGGGAGTAGTTTATTAAATAGTCTAATTATCTGCGTAAAATAAACACAACAGATGGGATCCCTACTAGTGCATATTTGTATTAGAATCGTTAAAATAGTTTAGATATTATATAACTAAGTAATATCAGTCTCAAATATAGTACAAAAAGCGTACGATGCAATAGAGGCAATTTATTAAGAGGATTTACCAACGTACAGGGTGTCCCGTAACAACAATTTAATTGATAAATTCTCCACTTGAAATGATAACAAGATATCTAAAAGGGAATAGTTGAAAGGTATCTAGTTTTCAAGTTATGTCTCTAAAGATGGAGAGATAAATGGGTTAAACTGAAATAAAATTTTGTTTGATAATCTAGTTCGTAGAAATGGTCTTTTTGGTGAGATACTATTAATATTTAGCAAAATTTTGGCAACTAGTTTCGGTCGTAATAAAGAATATTTATATTGAACAAATTCTCTTGCTGAAAAATTTTGTTAAATTGGACCGTTTTTGACAAAATCAATTTTCTTTTGGAAATCTCTTGGTTGCCTGTAACCATGGGTCACATAATGTTTATTTTTGTTACCCATTCAAATAGTAGCGACTAATTTTTCATGTTTTAGTCCTATATTGAGCCACACCTTAAAATTTTATACTTATAAGAGACAGAAGGGGAAACATTTTATAATCGTGGCACATAGCAGAAGATTCTGTCATGAGCATATATAAGATACTGGGAAATAACTAACGTTGTTTAAAGTTTATTAGACTCCTTTCAATGACGGCAGCGAGAAATCTTGGTATAAAGTTCCGCTCAAATGCGATTTGTACGCAATAAATATGTTCTCAGGTTTATCTGAATTGCTACATTAAATAATTAAGTCGCGTATAGGTTTTTTAGATAGTTTATTATCTATCTTGCAATTTTAAAATTATTGTGTATCGTTGGTTATTTTGTTTACAGTCATACATTTCGTGTTTAGAGAACATAAAATTCATTTTAGAGCTGTAGCAAGAATATATACAGAAAAATTTCCAAATAGGTGTACTCTACATCATCCTACATTTGTTGTGAATCAAAAAGTGAAAGACATTAATGATTTAAAATCAAATGAGTAACTGGTTATCCCCGTTGATTTTTGTTGCAAGTGGAAAAGTGTATTCCCAGTGCCATTCGAGAAAATTTTGGAACTAGCGCGAGAAGATTAACTAGACAATTTGCGGTATATGCTACCGTAAAGGGACTATACTTAAAAATCAATAAATTAATTGAACAATCGGGTTTGCCATAAAAACTACATCTAAATTGATATGCCACACATATATATTACAACTAAATGCGCATATGGTGCCGGAAAGGCACTATACTTAAAATCGATAAATTAGCAGAAGAATCGGATTTGCCAGCAAGGCTACATATAAATTGATAGACCACACATGCATATTACAACTAAGTATAACTGTGTTGCCAAAACGGCACTATACCTAAAAAATCGAAAAATTAACCGAAAAATCGCCTTTTCCATCAAAA
>JAHWXV010330283.1:0-10383 GCA_024586415.1 Phrixothrix hirtus
GGTTTTCTTTTATGACGAGGAACCTAGAACATATGTGGAAGATACTAAATCTCACTCTCGTCTTAGTATCTCCCCAGCACAATCACGATAGCCAGTGCTCAGGTTTCACGTAGGCCGTTATTACAAACGCCCTTACGAGAGTGTGGCGCCCTTCTGAACTTAATCATCATTTTTCTTTTCTATTTTTATGAGTTTTACTGGTAAGGTAAGTGTAGCGTAAGACAGAGAAACAATAGCATCCAACCACCCACCCCCACTCTGCCGACCGTATCTGAGCTAGCGGACAATTGTATTTATTGCCGTTTTGGTTTATTCAAAACGGGAATTAACGGTGATAATGTAGTTCGACAAAAATGACAAATAAATCTCAAAACTTATTTTAAAATTAAGATCATGGTCCAAATAATAAGAAATAGTGTAAATTGTATTAATTTTATAACAAGCAAGGATGAAAAGACATGTAAATTGAGTAACAAGGTGAACCTTAATATACTAAAAATGTTTGAATTGGTCGATGAAAAGGACGCTAGTTAATGTTGAAAAGGGGGGGAAACAACAAGATAGAAGCCATCGAGCCGTGATGAAAAGTATTGGTAAAATAAGGAAAATAATTAGAGAAAGTTATAATTGAAATTAACCAAACAAATTGACAGAAACTAAGTGAGGTGGTAAATGAGTTTTGTGCGGTTTCCCATGTTTACAGGTGATAAACACAAGATCAAGTAAGAAGGTAACCTGATTCCAAAAAGACACCTGGATAGGTAATTGTACAAACAGCAGGAAAGCCAGGTAATGGTTAGATAGGTAGAAAAGCATCACTTACAATTATAAGAGGAGAATACATAGTAGGTACCAAGTTTATACAGGGATGTAGAATTATATATCACATAAATAAAGTCACGTGCATGTTACAAGCAAGGATTTATCTTGTTAACACTATCTCATGAGTTCAAAAATTGTGCATAATAAAAATTAAGTAAAAAATTTGAAATAAAATAACTTTGAAAGTAATTGAAGGAAGAGCTAATTCTTGAATGATTAAGTATATTGCAATATAACAGTTATTGGCAATAGAAGCCGAGATAAGTAAAGCAAACATCGACAATCACTTAATCATAAGTGGACTATAACATGCATGCTAGCGCTAAAAGGGGGTATTAATTATGGACAGATTAATTAGTGGCCTAGGTATAACTTGCATAGAATTAAAGGGCTCAAATAACACTAAAAAAGACAGTAAAAACTAGTATGTATTTTAAGAAGAGTTAATTATTAAAAATAAATTGCGTTGTTTAAATTTAATTTAAGTCAGTGTAAGACAAAAGAATTGCAAATTTTAGTTAAGAATAAAATTTAAAGATAGTAGGAAGAAAAAGAAGAACAAAAACATTGTTGATTAATAATTTCTATAAAGTTAAGAATAAAATTAAAATTTGGTTTAATATTTACTTTGGCATTTTAATTTTAATGAAGAAAGAATGGTCAAATTTAAAATCAACATAAAAGAGGTTAGTCAGATTGCATATGAAAATAATTGAATTTTTTTTGATTATACTTACCTGCGGAGGTACAACTCCACTTGAGTAAACTGAATTGATATAGGTATACTCACCTGATAGTCGAATAAAGCTTATCCTTAATTGTAGAAAAATATTAAAAGTTTATTTACCTGATTCATAAAGTGATAAGTACTGGGCTGGGCGGGAAAATTTAAAAATAAGTCGAGCAAACTAAATTTTTGAATTCTTTTTGCTGCAGTATTGACTGGGTTTTTCCCTATTAACATTTAATTATTGGGGATTTACCGCAGTAGACATAGGGGAATTTTCTACGTAACAATTTACCGCTGTCGACACTACTACAATACATTTATTTGTAACTCATCAGATTTATTTTAAAGCAGAAGTATCAAATATGCATGATACATTTTAAAAAACCTTCCTATTCAAAAGCATACAAACTTAATATTGCCTTAAACATATTAATTCGTTATATAGCGACATAGCTCAGTTATTGGTGTAAAATTGCCCTTTATTAATGAGTTAGATACATTGCCTTTGTTATAAATATGACCGTTTATGATTATATTTGGAATTTCATGATGAAATTGTAATGCTCATTCTTGAACTGTATTAATTTTTACCGCTAGGTTTTAATAAAAATTCTATAACGTTTAATTTAGTTACGAAAATTAAAAAAACATGTGGTATTTAAATTTCCTGCATTATTGAAATGCAATGGGTCCATGACTAGCACGGTACATCTAATGGATTGAAAACTGAATATTTGATCCTACATAACTAAGTGACATGGAAATTGCTGCATCAATGCGAACTTTTTAACAAACACGGTAGGACGTTTAACTTCAGAAAAGTAGTGATTGAGTATTTTTTCAAAAAAACTATAAACGATAATCTTAAACTTTTTAACAGTGTTTGAGCTACCACAATTGCCTACACACTCCCTAACTCGCCATCTCATTGATTTCAGCAAGTACTTTATGTCTGCTTGAGGTATTGCATCCAATCAACTTGCAATTCATGCCGAAGAGCTTCTGGTCTCTGCGGAGGGTTACCTAGATTCCTAAATTTCTTTCCCATCATAGCCTAGATATAATCTACCAGATATAGGTAAGGAGATCTAGGTCGCCATGGCATTAGGTTAACACTATCTTCTCGAAGAAAGTATAAATAAGTTCTTGCGGCATGAGGAGGGGTGTTATTCTATCGAAAAACCGGGTTTTCTAACTGCTATAGAAAAGGAAGGGCATAGCAATCTATAACTACTTCAGTATTCCGCTAAGCTATTCAAATTTCTGGTATGAATACCAAAGGAGATCTAGTCCTATAAGAAATACAGCCCCACACCATAACTTCAGCAGTTTGGTGCACAAAATTTTCAATATAGCGCTCAGCTCATCCCTTTCTCAGCGTCCTTTCCAAATCGGCAAGCGACCGTCACATATTCCTAAACATGAGCGACATTCATCGCTGAATATATCACCATGTCACTCGATATGTCAATTCAATATTATCCTATACCATTTCAAACGCTACTGCCGATGCTGAAAAGTTAGAAGTAACATCAGATGTGGCCAATGCACCAAGCCAAAAGATCGGATTCGAAGTATTACAAGATGACCCTTGGTACTAAATCATTCTTTAGCAATTGATTTTGTAGTATAAAATCGTTCCCTTACTGCCATTAATCGAAGTCGGCCGGCTTGCCCTTCAGTTGTCCGTCTTTGACCACTAGTTCCTCTTCCACCATTTCTGACCTTATCTACTCCGTACCTGATAACACTCCAAATCAATGGTTTAGTTTCGGTTAGAATGCTTTGTAGTTTCTTTATACGAAGAACACAATTATCTAACCGATGTAATTAATGCTCAAAAGGAACAAGGGATCGCGGGAAAACACATTTCAAGAAAGTTAGAAACAACTGCAACAGATATTCTTTGTGTGACGATGACGGTGAACTGTTGCCAAAATTCAATGAGTTATTACTAATTGGTAGTCCAACATTTCTGCCAAGTTTGGCTAGTGGTGTTGCATTTTCAATATCATGGAGTATACAAAGCAGTGAAGTAAATTAGAATAGGAGAACTCTCCCAACAAAGATCTATTTCTTTTGATCAAGATTATATACAGTAGAGTACGTCTTCATTTGTAAACTAGACAGTTAGTAATACCTTCGGTCTTGAATTATTATTTCACAAATGCAATGTTTCAGTTAGAGCTATAGATTAGTTCTAATTTAGTTACATTTTAATTTCTACCTATATGTTTGTTTGTTAATTATATTTGTCTAAATTTCAAATTTCGTATTATAAGCATTGGTAATAAATCTATTATAAAATCAGTATAAGTGTTCATACATAATTAAAATAAAATTGTGTTCTGAAAGAAATAAAAGAGAAGCGCCTTCTTCATTTAGAGAGATTTCGAAGTGCTTTAATGAAATGAAGACGACGCAAATTAAATTGAAGGTATATATTCTACTACCAATGTCACTATGATCGAACATTTTTAAAGTTTTTTCTTTGTTTCTTAGCTTTCAAATTTGATAGAAATGGTTTTAAAAAGTACACATTTACGAAGCAAAACAAGTTCAACGATATTTGAAATTTAAAGCGAGGACAGGAAAGTGTTAATTTGGTATAATGAATGGGCCATCCTTGACTAAGTATTAAGTATTTATTTAGTTTTGTTGTAGGTTTCGTGAATAACATGAAATAGTATATCGTTATTAAAGGCAACTTGGAGGGTTACATCCTTCCATTTTTGGAAATTATGTGCAAATGTTGGTGTGTTGAAAGCTCTGTCACAATAATTAGGGAAAGCAGAAAGTTTATTACATAAGGCTATACGATGTCCAATTCCAAATAGGGAATATTTGGGCGGAGGCGAAGATATGTGGTGCACGACGGCAATGAAGAGCCGAAGGCGCTGAGTACCGTCCAAAGATTTACGCAAATGTAGCGGTATCTGCTCAATTGCAATTTTGTTTGCAATAACAAAGGATACAAATGCTGTTCGTCAAGGTTTTTAGATGTTGAACGAACATATTTAGAAAAGAAATATCAGTTGATTATTAAAAATTATAAAGTTGGGTGCGTACAGGGTATCCCATTTTCAATGGCGTTCCTGGTTATCTCGGTTACTATTGAAGATAGAATATTGAGGTTGTAGCGCACCTGTTTTACTTTTATAAATTAAATTTACTGTCGCAAACTAAATTTTGATATTTCTCAACATTTTCAGATATTTTCCAATTTTGTAAATTCCCACATTTTTAATCGCCCTTATGGGATAAACACCGTAAATGTTTTAAATTACTTAATAATAGTAATACACATATATTTGGATGTTGAATCCAGAATATAGGGTGCAACTGCAATTCTTGAAATGCTACATGGGTAGCATTAGTTAAGCTTTCTAGATTTTCTTGTCTACCTTTATATATGCTACCCTTTATAAAACCCACAAGAAAAAACCTAATATTGGCATATCAGGGGATCCTGTTGGTTATTTAATAGGTCCACGAGTGCCTAACTAACAATTTGCAAAGGTGCGACGACCTTTCGGCTAATTAATTGTTTTGCGTTGAACAACTCAATCATTAACCTCTATGAATTGATGTAGGCATAACATACATTTGTGTTGAACCAATTTCTAGTTCACTTGTGCTTCGGCTAGCTTACTTTCAGACGAAGATTTATGGTGAGTTCGAAGTTGCTTGTTATTACAGCTAATAATAAGGGAAATGTTTGACGATATTATTTAGCTGCTTTTGAGCGTAAGTTTATACCACCAATTATATGTATTTTTTACTCCTACCTGTATAAATAGGCAAATTCTAGATTAGTTATTCAACATGTATTTCGCACAAGTAAAGAAATATGCATTTTATACGTATATTTACAACTAGTTACATATTATACTATGCTGCATTCTATAAAGTGTTATGACCTGCATACCCGGTGTATTGTTGTTTGTGTTTATGTGTGTGTCATGTAATTTTTCATCAATGGAAATTAAGGATATATATGGTAATGTAAATTATTATTTATACAGGTAGTTAATTCTATAACGTTGATCAGAAAGAGGAATCGAAAAACGTTCGGAAAACTTATCGTACTACTTTCATGGGTTCAATAATGTATGCGTGCCGTACAATGAAAGTCGTTCTATTGTAAACAAATATCATCTTTGCCGATAATTCTGCTTATAACTAACTAATAACACATTCCATTGTTTACAGTAAAATGCGGATCGGCGAGGGGACGAAGCGCTATTTAATCTTGAAGATTACATTAGGTCCAGAAGATTGTGTTAGTGGTATCGATCCAGAAAAATGCTCCTGCTTGTAATTGTGGTATTTATACTGTTTTCCTTGCCTATCATTTAACTGGAAATTGGTGCCTTAAGGTTTCCCATATGTTGATCTAATTTAAATGTTTGGTTTGTTTAAATTACAATTCACGTTATTCTTAAATACTAGGTGGCCGAATGGTGTTACTTATTAATTATGAAAATTATATTAATTGAATTTTCACCCTTAATGTCTAATATTTATTTAAATATTTTAAATTGATTTCTTATAACTTCTTATAACCCTTTATTAATTTATTTAGTTTTAATTAATAGAAGATTTTATATTTCATATTTTAATATAATATTAATCAATTTCTATTTATCCTATAAATTCCCTTTTAGTAATTACCTCTATATAATGACGTTTTACCAATTCTTACAATTTTGCTGATTGCCTGTATTAACAATTTTGAATAAAAATTTGAGTTGAATCTGGCAAGTGAAGTAAGAGTTGGGGGAAACGTCACAAAGGTATTATTTAAATATTGTACTACGTTGAAGGAATTATAGTGTGGTGCACCATCTTGCTAGAAACAAATATGTTGCAAAAACGCTAGGAATACAAGCATATCCGGAAGAATACTCCATATTATGGCTAAGTAGCGTGGGCCTGCTGAATTTTGATTAAATATGTAATATCAGTCTTCCATCTAAAATAAAACAAGTAATATTAAATGCAAAGCGTCCATGGTGTTGTCCTTCGATGGTTATATGTTTATTTACCTTTGACCAGTATTATTTTAATTAAATATACCAGCGCTGCTTTTTCTAGATGCATCTGATCAAATAATCTCTCTTCCAAATGTGGATCGCTTTCTATATTATTCTGATACCATTCGTAAAAGCGCATTTGCCGTACTTGTACTTGTTCATTTTAGTGCTGAGTAATTCATAATTTATATACTGCATTTGTACGTTTGCTTAAAATCCTTCGAATGCTGCTTTTAGATATTCCCATTTGGTTTTCAATTTCGTGACACGCTGTTTTGAACTTTAACCATATACTTGTCAAAATATTCATTTTTTCATTGGTTAAATTAGGTTTTTCGAGAGTTTTCGTTCTAAGTTTTATAAAACACCCGAAGTTAATTATATAGTTTTTCGGCCTTTTAAATTTTCTATTGCATGGTTGTTACCTATCTGGAAATCTATTAGGATATGTAGAATAGAATAACAAGGAAAATAAAAGGCTTACAGATCGGACTACCTTTCCAAATACAATTCAACGGCGGCAATAAAATGTTCGTTTTCTTGGTTATATGATCATATCCCGTTTTGCACTATTTGTGTTATTAGCATTATTCTCCATATAAGTATGACAAACTATATATTTTTTGGAAAGTCCAAATAACCTTTTTAAACTCAAATAATCCTAAAGCAAGTGTATACAACCAATGCAAGTTTTTTTAATGGATATTTACTAGGAAGTGATTAAAAAAATAGGTGCATAAAAAACATAATGTTTATTCTAATCAAAATGCAAAAAAAATGCTGTACTACTTATAGTACATCAGAAAAATAAAGGAACATAGTAACAAAATTCATTTCTTTGTGTGATAATCAATATAAGATTGAATATGTATTGCACTATTACACTTAACCCATCTAGTTTTTGCTCGTTCATTACATTGGCCACATCTGGTCTGTTTTTCTTAACGAGTGACGTAATGATCAATACAGTCATATCTGGTGTCGCCGTTTTGTTTTGTAGAGGGTCGGCCTCTTTGAAATAAAAGTGGTTTTTTGTTCTGTGGGAGTATCGTAGTAGCAACTCTTCTACGAAAACTCAGTTGGTCTATATTACTTCCCTGATTGCAATGTAATTGCCATGCCTTTTGTAAAGCTAAGTCAATACAATGTGTAAATAGGGTGAAGTATCACTTTTACCACGAATTGCTACATGATAGAGCTCTATATTTTGATCAGTGCGGTCTACTTCCCCATATTGGGATTTTATAGATAAAAAACGCGTGGCTGCTCAATCTGAAATTAACAACAATAACTATTTGTAAAGTGTATGGCACCTTATCGAATACAGACCTGCACATTGCACTTCTCTTTCCGTGAATATCGTTTCACATTATGAATAGGTTCGATTCCAGCATAGCTAGAACATAAGGATACCAAGCTATTGTCGTTCCACTCAACAGCTATGATGTTTTGGTGAGATATCTTTTTGAAATCATATGAACCGCGACTCTTCTTTTTGAATTGTTTACTATCAACCACTTTTTTCGCAGTGTATCTGCATACTCTATAACTACACCAGCTCCAACACCATATGTAGCATAAGTAGTGCTAATATTAGTAGATATGCTTTGATAAGACCCAAATCACTAGATGTAGCCAAGTCTGCTGGTTCGTACCCAGAACTTGTAACCGTATCTAATTGGTTTCCCTTTCATGAATTGTTTTGTACCATGATTGCCGTAATACCGCACCATGGCACCATGGCAACAGAGTGCATTTGTTCTATTTGACCATTTTCGAAAAATTTTCTATTTAGATGCTGAAATAATAGCCTTACTTTTGAAACGTTATCAGTTGAATCTAAATTGTTGTTGTTTTGAATGTGAATATTTGACATAATAAAATCAAACTTGTCCATAATAATTGACTCTGATATTAGTTCATGTGTGCGTCTCGTTCTCGCTCCCATAACAATTTTCATCTTGGTACAGGTATATACCCACTTAAAATAAGTACGCCTATAAAGGCTCTAATTTCAACAGCACCAACTTGTTGTGTCCTATTTCTTTGCTGAGCGTATCGGATAGTTTCACAAACAATCATACCTATAATATCATCATCAAAAAAAATCATAAAATTATTCCACGGGGCTTCGAAGTTGCATATTAGACGATATTTCAGGCCCTGGAGGACTTACTAGACCTGAAAACTTTATGTCCTATTTTATCCAACGGTAAATCTTCTTATTGTTCTGTTTTCTTTCTATTTTCTCAGCAATATTTGGTTTAGCGAAATATAATAAAGATATATCATCATCTGATGAAAACTCATCTTCTTGTTGACGAACTAGTTTTATTTCAGTAGGAACACTGGGTTGCGAACCAGGTACGTTGTCAATTGTCACAACATCTTCATCGCCGGAGTCCTCATCAGTTATTCCACTACAAGAATTTACTGGAGGAGATACGGTCACCCTTCTACATTATTTAACTTCTCATCATCCTCTTCTAATATGCTAAAGACGTTATTCAGGGTAAGTCCCCTAAAGTAAAAAACAACACATATATTCCTAATGTACTATATTTAGTACATGTAAAAAAAAGTAATCCCAGGAAGCCAATTTACATAAAAATATAAACTTTGAAAATAGATATCGCAAATTACATCATAGCTGTTTATATATTGTAACGATTTAAAGATAGTTATTAATTTTTATTATACTGATTTCTCAAATTTATTACAAATATACAAAATTCATTAAGTTTCATGCATTTAAAAATATAAATATTTCTATACGTGCCGTGGTGGAATAGCATACTATCCTTTTTAAATTTGAAAGCCGTTCTTGTAAACCGGTTTGATAAAGAATTTGATATTGAACATGTGTCGATATCGCGGAGTATTGAGTTTGACACGAACATGTATACATGTTTTGAAGTAATTTTAATATTATTTTGTGTAGTTTGGAAAACCCCTAAGGTAGCAGTTTTAATTAATTAAAATACTTTTCCAACTCTCTCTCTCTTTTGTAGTGGTTTTTTTGAGGTGTAGGTATCCACCACGATGGAAATATAGAGATATTTCACCAGCCAAATAATTTAAAGGCGAGGCTCGATACATGCAAAATGGTTGTCACCATGTCCCGGAAAAATCTGGAAGTATAAAATGATTTAATTTCGGAAGACCGTAGTAATTATGGCGTTGCCTACCGGAAGCTTCTATCAGTTTTTATGGCGTTACAACAACCATCCCGTATAGCTGCAAGGTTCGAGTCAGTTTTATAGTTAATACAAGTTAATAATTATTAGCATTCTAAAATGCATAAAATATAATCCAACAAGTAAAACTATATTAAATTAAATCTATTAAGTACTCCATTAATTTCATATTTGTGATACTCTTGTAAATTCACTGGACAGTTGGTATTTTTCTAACTTAAATTCACTTGATGTTTTTGTCTGAGGTACGATGAAATATTTCTGGTAAGGTTTTTGCCTACGTTTATAACTTCATTACCTAACTTTATCAGGGGTGTTTCAAAAAACAGCTTATGCATATTCTTTGGGAGATCTTAGACCTTATTATTTTAATAGTCAGTATTAAAAAGAAACTTATACTGCTACCCGTAAATTTTTTTTAGTTTTACTAAAGCAATATGCAATTTGTTTATCAAATTATAATCATAAAGTTTATGATGTTAAAGCAAAGTACATTGTCGCTAATGCAAATCGATGTTAGAAGTTGTGATTACATTTATTATTACTTATACAATAATCTGTTATATACGAGTTGTCGTATTAAATGAAATTATCTGTT
>JAHWXV010330359.1:0-11481 GCA_024586415.1 Phrixothrix hirtus
CTATGACGAAGGTATAAAAAACCTTGTTGTTCGATATGATAAGTGCCTTAATATTGGAGGAAATTATGTAGAAAAGTAGATTAAAATGTGGGCTTTTATGAAAAATAAAATTGTTACAATATCTTTACTACTTTTTTTTAAACCTCAAAACGGTACTTACTTAAAAAACACGCTTCGTATATCAAAATAAATATTTTCTTGAAATAGACATGTTCAAGTCAACTCAGTGGGAATATACACCATAGACACTGTGCATCTTGTCCATTGTCATATAAAAATAGTAATAATGCTTAAGACATACCATATGCACTTTTAATAAAAAATACACTAATCAAATCAAATCAAATTCTAAAAAACATTTAAAACTTTAAAATCTTAATAAAAATGCTTTCAGTACCCAGGAGCATGCAATGTATACCTTGTAACAGTGAACATGTTAAACACCTGAACTTTTGGTATACCCATTACAACACCTGATGGACTTAATAAATTTAATATCTCAATATTGAGTCTAATCGAATATGATTTGAATTTGATTATCTCAAAACTACTTCTAGTAATAATCACAATAGTTCTAAAAATGTTTGTACTTAGCGAAATGCCCTAACCTGCATTAACGAAGTATATAAGAATGTCTTTCGACCTGAATAAATGCAGTAATCCTTACCGGGTTGTATTTATGACCAAACTTGCTGGTCACGACCCAAGCAGTTCTAACGGACTAGGAATGCAGTTAAATATTAAATTTTTATATCAACAGGCAAATTTGCATGCTAGATTAAGATCTATCATCACTCAAAATATTCCGGAATTGTAAAGAATAACTGGATATTTAAATACAACATCTAATTATGTTAGAAATCAAAATATGAATGTTACAATGTGCCTTAGAAAATATTGCAAGTATCCACTATCAAGCAGGTAAATGTTTTTAAATAACAATGTGGTTTAAAACAATATTATTGTTAAAAGGCGTCCTTTACTGCATGATACCTGAAAGTGAAGATAAACTAGACAATTAGTTATGCAGATATTGTATTTCATGTTTATGATAAAAGAAGCCCAGGATATTAGGTTAATGTAAACATAATTGGCAATCAAACGTTTTGGGGGCATTTGTAAAAGCCAATCTAAAAAACATTTTTATATATGGCTTAGACTTCAAGTAATGTGAAATATCTCATATACAAATCTATTCTTGTATTATGTAACTTAGTAAAATTTATTTTAGTAATTATGGAAGGATGCTGTCAAATATAGCTCTTCATTTTCAAGAAAACTTCACTTCACCAGACTTATCTACTCAAAACTGCACCAACCTAGGTCATTCTAAAGGGATAAAACTAGACCTAGTAGTTTTATGTTAGTATCCGAAGGCAAAATCTTGCAGCAGTTTCCACTTGCTACATAACTATTTTAAATTAACCAAACAATTCCTGGTATTCTAATTTTATTATCTGCTATTTAATTGCACAAGCTGTATTACCTGGTTGCATCACATTTTTTATTTGTACAAATAAAAATCAGTATTAAACAAATATTTAGATGTTACGGTTGGTAATCAAACAGAATACTGGTGTAGATAAAAGAATTTTATTACAGGGCATATTTATTGCAGAAATAATATACTACAAATTTAATTAAAATGTCACATTAAATGTCGCATATAAAATTTGATGATTATAGATAAACCCACAAAACCTTAACAAAAGCACATGTTTGAGAGTAACAGTACGTTATTATATGTAAAATAGTCACAGTCAAGTAAGTTTGGAACGAAGCAGTTGCTGCAGATAATGGCGCTGCACTGGTTTATGCATAGCCAACTTTTCTAAGGCTTCGTCTATCGTAAACCACTGTCGTTTTCTGCCTATAGTGCGTGAATCTTCCCATTCGTTTAATTCTTCCGTTACTGTCATGACATATACTTCTGTCCTGTGTTTGTGTTCACTGTTCTGTAAAAATTTAAATTTAGATATAAAAAAAATTGTATTTTTTTTATTACTTCGAAAATGCCGAGACTACGACCTAATTTTCCAATTACACCAGCTTCTTCCAAAACTTCTCGAGTAGCAGTTACACTAGGTTCTTCTTCAGGCTCGACACCACCACCAGGTACAATCCAGTTGTCGGGCCTCCGCGATGATGTTACTAACAATACCTATTTAACAATAGTTTGTGTAATTTTCGTATATACTATTAAGTTATGTAAAAATTTGGCATTTCAAAAAAAAATGTAATTAACTTGACATGCCGATCGGTGTGTTTTTGCTAAAGACCTTGAACAAAGTTGTTCATCTGAATATAGTCGATTATGATTGTACGGACATTGACCGCAATTTGAATTGACCGACTGTATAACCAAATATTTTTTCAAGTTAAACATCGCATTTTTAAACAGCGGACATATCGCCATATAATTCGTGAAAGTAATTAATATAAATGGGTAAATTTACCTCAGTTTCTGATTCGGATCTAACACAAATGCAGGCGGCCCGCCGCCGAAATCCTTCATCGTCGTAAATACGGATAGAATTTGGTTTTTCTTTAACCATTGTGTTTCGCAATTCAAATTGAACACAAGAAAAACACAGAAAACGAAACCGATAATTAATATAACAAATAAAATTACGGAAATAACTACTACTCGATACCCATTGCCGTTAAAGTTGTATTATCGTACTTTGTTTTTACACGAAAATTTATCCATTTTAACTTAAACAAAATTCACAGCACTCTTACACAACTGCACTTCGAACAAATATTACGAAAGTTCGTAGCTAGGAGCTAGCTGTATATCGAAAAACTGAGGGCCATGTTGGTGAAGTTACACTACTTCTAACCATAAACAATTTCGACACGTTACAAGCAAATTGCCTTAAAATTATCTTATTGAAGCAGCTGTCACCTTTACGAAAAAAAAACTGCAAATGTCAAATTTGTTTACAAGAACTACCAACCGTAACACACAAATCAATAAATTTATTTCATAATAAATTCAATTTCACTTTCTTGTATTTATTTAAGCTTAACAAATTCAAGTATTTTTGAAAACTCTAGGCACATGTCGCAAAAGAGTCAAATTTTATACCATTTAATTGTTTAACATTTTTTTTTGTTCGATTGGTCAGTATGTGCCATCTGAATAATTTCGCGCTATTAAACATAACCTCCGTATTATTAAGTAAACATTTTCTTTAAAAATTCTGAATATTTCAGCAGCAGCTAATGATTTTCATATATTACGTAATAAAAATATTTATTAATTTATAAACATTACAAATATTTGGGTATAATTACACCTAAACATATCCAAATAGATAACACATGATTTGGATAAGGAAATACGTGTACTGCCAAGCAAAATTCAACATTTACGTTTTCATATAAATAAAGCCCTGATGCCATTAGAAGTGCAATAATTGACGCTGTTGATATATATGGTGCATTTAAAATAAATCCATCAACCTGAAACATAAAGCCAATTAATTTTCTAATACAATTGCACTACTAACCACATTTGGAAATGATTCAGCATTAAAGTTTTGCTGCCCTCTTTCGAATTTAATGAACATATTTTTGAACAATCGTGACAATGAATGATTCCAAACAGTCCTCTCATGTTTCCGCAACTTTGAAAATCTCTTTTTTATTTTCTTATCCAATTTAGATTCAAGTTGCTGCACATCTGGGGTTTCTATATAATTTAATTTTTGTTGAATTGAGTTTGTAGGTGCCATTACTTGCATGTTGAATAATGGTAACCAATCCATTCCTCGTGAGAAATCAAAACGGGTCAGTTGAATTTGATCTGTTCTTTGGATATTTGCCCAAATCTAAATGATACTTATTAAAATTACAATGAAGTTTCTATAATCAAAGTTGGATCAGAGTAGTCCTTTTTGATTATCGAACACTCAAGTTGTTGGAAAATTTAATTTCTTAAATACAAACCAAAAACTGACAATTTATTAAAATAGATAATTATTTACTATAGGGGATCATCCTCCAATAACTTTGACCTTGACATATGTTATCAAGACCAATGGCTCTGAGTAACCTCCAACATGTTTTAGCCATCGCTTGCCCTTCGTTAAAAAGTTACAATCATAAAAAGTTTGTGAAAAAGAAAAATTTTTCAGTACTGTTTTTCATATTTCACATTTTCAGCAAGGGCATGACCTTGAATAACCTCCAACAAGTTTTAGCCTAACCTAACCCCCAACAAGTTTTAGCCGTCGCTCGCCCTTCGTTAGGAAGTTATAATCATAAAAAGTTTATTCATGATCAATTTCGACAATAATTCCTTCTCTACCAATTTGGCTTTGGTTATTTATCAACCATTCATTCATGAGCTAAGAAGACAGGTTGTTATAATTAAATATCTTGAATGTAATTAAATAAAATAAATATAAATTACCTCTCTACAAAAGTTTATCCAATAAACTGCTGTACGTGACAAAATATTTAGTTCCTTTTATGATTATACCTTTTTAACGAAGGGTGAGCGATGGCTAAAACTTGTTGGAGGTTATTCAGGGTCATGCCCTTGATAACATATGTTAACGTCAAAGTTATTGGAGGTTGGTTCCCTATAGTAAATAATCACCTTAAAATACATTAAAGAACGATCAGGCATAAAAATTTAATTAAAATACATTTTACAAAAGGAAAAAAGAGCAAACTCGGACTATTACAAACTCAGATTGCTGAAGCTGTACTGTACTTACATTAAGGTCATTTATAACGCAAAATACAGATTGCAATGGACAGTGAGTATCCATAATATCATATTTTGCTGCTGTCATGACATCGTAAACAAAATGTAAGGGTATTTGTGTCTCTCTGTTATATTCCCGCAAAAATACATATGCCGACATACCATGTGGTAATCCATACCCCAGTATTAACCATGTTTCCAGCTGCAGTGACATTAGATAGCATGTTAAAGTAATTGCATGATCAGTTACTGAACCAACCATATATTTTAGCAGTTGCTATATCAGAAAAGATTCAAAAATCTATTAATATGAGATGCGTACAATTACCTTAGTAGAAAGCCATACATTTTGATAAAATTTGTTGCTATCTGTGAAGGGTATCATTGCAACAAAATGTGCACATTGTTCGGCTGATACATTAAAACGATCTGTATTTAATTGTGGCGGTTCTAATGGTCTTAAATATCGTGTTATACAACTTGTTTTTCCATTTTTATCTATGGCTAGTGCTGAAAATTTACGATGTGGATATTCAGAGTTGTACCTTTCGTTCCAATTGAGTATGTGCTGCTTTATGTAAGGTAATTCATTCGTTTCGAGTTCGTCCTAAATATGTACAAATTAAAAATTGTAAAACAATGAAGTTACGTAGTTATACCATATTGTGTGTTAATTTAGGAATATTTGGTTCTAATGTTAATTTCAAAGATAAATATGTGATTTTAGATTCATGTTTCAAAGAGCTTGATTCAAACTTATTTTCATATGCAAACAAATTCCACGGTTTTTGTACTTTAAACAAACCTTCCATCTAAAACAAACAGTGTATATTTAGTTCAATTTATAAATTTTGTTATACTTTATTGTTGTAAACAACTGCAGACACAGGTACTTCAACTGAACCTAACCAACTCTTAATTTTAACATTTCCATGTCTCGTTTCAATAAATATTTCATCAAATAATCGAAGCATGATCGATCCACTTAATGAATTTGGGCTTTCATAATCTGCATTTGTTGATCTAAAATTTTCAAACATAATTTTGATTATAAAGAATTGTTCAACATACTCGATGGGTAAAATTAATTTTTCATTCCATGCAGGGTTTTCACCTTCTCCTGTTGAAGTACACAGGCATACATTCTCATAAGTTGCCTCTACAAAAGGATGGACCGTAGTTGACACTTCTGAACATGGAATGTTCAAAGCTGATTTAACATTTATTATAATTTTTATAGGCGTATCTAAATCTGTTGTTATCTTAACTGGGCGTTTTTTCATGAAAGGTTCAAAAATCTTAATTGTGGGTTGAAACTGTATCCAATTTAAAATACTTGAAATTATATTCCTTATTAAAAATCTGAAAATACCAATTTAAAATTATATTAAACATGTAAATTCAATTGAATTTACTCAATGTGCGGTATGACCTTCTCATTTACAACATCTTCATAAACTAAATTATTTCGCATGTTTTTGCATTGCTGAAATACTTTTGTATAAGCTTGCTTTAAATATTTTCTACCTCGTGATCTTCTAGTATCAATTTGATTGTCTTCATCATCATTTTCTTCTTCTAAATAATCGTTTTGTTTCTCCTTACTAATGCGATTTTTGTAATCTTCTAATAGATGAATAG
Source organism: Phrixothrix hirtus (assembly GCA_024586415.1). Lineage (NCBI taxonomy): Eukaryota > Metazoa > Arthropoda > Insecta > Coleoptera > Phengodidae > Phrixothrix > Phrixothrix hirtus. The sequence continues at coordinate 6,362 of JAHWXV010330359.1, forward strand.
GAATTTCTTTAAAACGATTTGGCACAGCCATACCAACAAATTCAGGTTCATTATGATCACGCAGTTCCAAAACTTTAAATCTTATATTTTCGTCAATATCTTTTGTTTCACAAAACTCCAGGGGTGCCATACCTTGATTACATCTAACAAGTATATGGTATTAGTATAATTAATATAAAACAAATGAACTTATGACAGATTATATTTTCTTTGTAAGAAATTTCAATATTATCTTTAAATGATTGTTAAGACAGTGACAATAAATCATTCAAAAAACAAAAATAAACTAAATATATAGCATTTTTCCTCTTTTTAACTTTCCTAATGTATGAAATTATTAGAATTGGTCATAGTTTTACATGTGCTGATTACAATAAATGTTCATGTTTGGAAGTCCCTTGAACATGTTCATTTATAGTAAAATACTTCGTGATCCAGAATCACTCTTTGACAACAAGAAAATTACAATTATTTCAAAACTTATAATTCATATACAGGGTGACTTTATACACATTGACAGACTTGGATGATACACATGGGGGTAGTTCTAATCAAGAGAAAAAAATTACTTCTTATTTCTAAAAAAATGCTGTCAAAAAAATTCTAACTGATTGTTTGACAGTCCCTGCAATAGCGGGAATAGCTGAACATGTCCTTTTAGATTAATAAACAGCCAGTAGTCATTTTAATAATTTTTAAAAAATGCAAAAAGTACATAAATTGGCAACATTTATTTAATTTATGGCATCACGCTAGTTTCCAAGCATTGTATGTATGTTAAATTATCAAGATGTTTTGTGTCAATGTTTTTTTACTGAAGTTTATTAATTTTCATTTTTGTGTGTTTATTAATTTAATATAGAGAAAACTAAGATTATGACATTTTCATTAAGGGATACATCAGTTTGCATAAAACAAACTGATATTATTATAAACAAAATTGCTGTTAAACAAACAAGTCACATTAGGTTTCTAGGAATTATTATGGACAAAAATTTGAAGTGGCACAAACATATAGAATTTATTAGTGCAAAATTTGACATCGGCATTCTACGCAGTAAAAGTTTTAGTAAATGAAGTAGGATCTGAAGCTGAAACGCAAGCGTATTTTGTTCTATTTCAATCTGTATTATATTGTATTTAGAAACAAAATAAGGCTATTAAAACACTATATAATGTGAACTCAAAGACCAGCAATCGATCACTGTTTATTAAAAGTAAAATTTTAACCTTAACAAACCTATACGTATTAGAAACTGCATCTTTAATTTTTAAAAATCTATCATTTATTCATAATTATTATATGAAGAACACCGTTAGCTTTGCACTCACTAAATCTAAAAATGGAACCTATAATATATACTGGTCTTTTATATTTAAGATGCTTCTAATTAACATAAAAAAAATACAAATCATAAAAATATTTAGAATTAAATTAAAGTAGTTATTGCAGAGTTATCCATTTTATAACATACAGGTGTTTTGACCTGTAAATTTTAATATTTACCTAACTATAACTATTTTTGTAAAATTTTTAAATATTCTATACATTGTAGTGTTTTTGAATAAATTACTTATTAATTACATTTAATTTTATATTGAATATTGGATTTAAATCCTTCTGATTTTTATTTATAGGACCTTTAAAACAATTAGTTTATATGGTGCTTATAAATAGTCTAGAACAATTAATAGAACAATTACATGATGTTGCACAAACATTTCGTGATTCTCCTGAAATGCTTCTCCAAATGCAATAATCATTATGTTGTATGGTACACACATATATTGACAGTGGAGGTGAGCATTTTAAACAATTCTTGTAAAAAGCTAAATTCTTTAGATCTCATTGTATTAAATTACAAGTTAAGGAAAATATTCTTTGATTCTGAAATGTTGGAACAAATGCAGTTTAATTGCTTTGATTTTGTGTTTATAAGAACTACATTCAGTGTAATTTAAAATCATAATGGAAATATCCTAACCTAACTATTTTACCTAATAATAAATTTTGGGCTCTATAACCTTTAATTGGAGGTTTGCCCACCTTGCTATGCCAGGCTTGCCCCTTCGGTAAGTATATGATGAGGTTGTTGATATCTGATTTGGGGAAATCATTTCACTCAAGACAATTGAATTAAACACAATTCAATTTGTGAGCATTTAGTGAGTTATTACGTTGAATAAAATTAGACGACATGTAAATTTTAGTTCACAACAAACTGTATGTTGTAAATACATATAATTATAATTAAATCTAACCAAATAAGATACACAAATGTTTTTTATTTTAGGAAAATACATATAATGCAGTTTTAAATCAACATGTTTTAAACATTACATTACTCAAGTGGCGACCTCCATTGCTGATACATTCATTGAATCTCACTCAGTAGTTGACTATCACTTTGTGAGTCATTTTAGGATGAATGGCAGGAACTTCCTGGGTTATTGCCTCCTTAAGAGCTTTCATTGAAAATGATGTAGGTATACCTTGACTTTCAGATAACCGCAAATGTGGCAGCCACTTGATATCACTGCGCAAGGAGACATGTTCCGGAATACAACATATGTGACTTGTTGCCCCATCTTGTTGAAAAGTTCACCCAATTTAGGCTGGAAAAAGTTCTGTAGAGTTGCTCAATACCGATCACTGTTCATTATAAAAGTGATAACATCCTCTTTAAAAATGTATGGACTCCACACACCAACATTAAAAATTGTACACCACACAGTCACTTTGGGTTATTGTCAGATCAGTACCTGAAATTTTGTTTGAATGTGCCACATCTGAAAAAAACAAAACATTTATAGGATAAATGTTTCAAAGGAATTCTTCAAACAACATTATATAGATTTCAAAACGTATTTTACATATTTCTTATGCAATTACAATTTTGTACGAATGTATTTTCAGATTTCGCTGAAGAATTCTCCAAACGCTTTGGTCAAATAATCGTAGGTCAGAAATGTGTTTTCTTGTAGAATGGAAGCTCTCACATAGGCCACATTTCCCAGTCCTGTTGCAGTGTAAGGTCGACTCGTGGATTTCTATACAATACAGAACTCGTTTGTTTAAAGCCCACCTATAAATCATTTTATATCAGGAATGGGATTGCATCGACGTAGTAGGAACTGGATTCAAAAGGTACATTGCATTGCTATTGGTAACTTGCAATGTTTAATGAACTGCTCAACAGAAGCACCATGACTGACACTGTTCAAAGACATGCTCCCTACCATTATAGGCTCTTCCTACCCATAGCTATGCCCCTTCTAATTCATGGAGTTACAATGTGCCATACCTAGTATTTGTCATTGATTCTCAAAATGCATGAATACCATTGCAAATTTGACCAGCAATTTTAATCTTAAACTATATGTAGACGATTGATAGCCCAGGTATCAACTTTTCCGCAGATAGCTTTACATACATAGTTACTTATAATTAAATTTTCAAAGATTGTTCTGAGGCATCTTGAAAAAGATATCTATATGAAGTGTCAATTAACATTACAAATTATTTTATTTGCAAAATAAAAACAGAAAGTGTTCTATATAATATTTTTGAAAACCATCTGTCTTACTGAAAAATAGTTGTTTCAAATACTATATGACATATACATTTAAACATGCTTTTTCACATTATGTAATCAAAAATATAAGTTGAAATTTTTTTGTTTAACCCTGTTCCTCTGCCACTCTCTTTGACCGATTAGTACCAATATATTAAAGTAATATCAAACCATGATTCTGATGTCATGTGTTCAGATTCTTCACTTTACTGTACATATAATTTAAGGTTGCAATTTAAATTTCAAGGAAATGACAAAAATAATGTTTGTTTAGTTTTAGTCAGTGATAAGAGTCTATTCAAAATTCATGAATTACAGATCTTTTAATGTACAACAAAAATTAAATATACACCCAACTCTTTTTTTATAGTTTTTTTACACGATTTTGAAATAACACGGCCCACAAAGAACAAATACTCATTTTTTGCATGAATTATTTGTTCTAAGATGAATTCCACGTTTTTTTATACAGTTTTTGTTTGAACATATCTACTGTGTAAAAAAGTTTGTAGTTCAACAATGTTAAATAAATAATTTATTACTACCGAACACTTACTATGGAAATTTAAACATTAACACTGTATAATTCTTTCAATTTGTGTCACATTCTACCATAATGTATATCTTAGTTGTAGCTTCAGGAATTGATCCCAGAGCTGATTAGTGGAATGCTTTCCTTGTCTTAAAAAGTTCTCCCAACTTATTATTCATGAGAATTGATCGCATATCAACTTTCCTTTATTAATTTTTTGATATTACTTCTGACAGGAACGATTTTAAGTCTGAAACACATAAATTACTTAAAAAAGAAGGCTCAGTGTCATGATAATTTTTTACCTATTTTCATTTCCGGTTGATATTTAAAATTGTATATCACTGTATATCAGTAAAATTCAATAAAGAATGGCACATCCCACATTTTTACACATTTTTGTTTGGGCTGACCAAACTACCATTAATACATAGCTTATACACCACTTAGTTCATTAAGACTCACTGTAGAGGCGCTGTTTATATACACCGCTCGCGATATACACTCCCGAAGTCATGAATATGGCCATGTGATTTTGGTTAGCCCGAAACTTGGCAACACTACATGATTCGATGAACATAAACCTCGAGTGTAAAATTTAGATTTATAGACTTGCAGATATAGGTACGAAGTTCAGAAGACTTAATTATATTATATCTCAATTTTTCCACATAGGACCTACCCCAAAATTTTCGTAATTAATATATTGGCTTGTCAGTGCTATTGTTATGACAAAAAACACTTCTTAAAACAATTTTAAAAATTATTTATTAAATGAACTTGCTTTTCTAATAATTTATATTATATTCAGAGATCTTGTTCGCTTACTTTGTAATAGTGAAGAATTTTGGTTTATTGGAATAAATGCTTAAATTTTTATAGTCTTCCTTAGGTCACAAATATTTAGGAACATTTGGTTAAAAATAAGCAAAAAAAGAAAAATTTCAAAATATGTAATTTTGTTGGACTTTTCTAATATTCAAATCAAAATTTTATAATTAACTAAATTAGTT
>JAHWXV010330510.1:0-13868 GCA_024586415.1 Phrixothrix hirtus
TGGAGGTTGAACTTAATAGATGTATGAGAAAGGGAAGTTCTTGTCAAGGCCGGTTTAGTTGGCAAGATGCCGTGGATGAACGCGCAGGGAACGTTTGCCGTTGAAGCGTACATTCGCATCAATGATTCTGTTGCCGCCGTGCAACGTGTTTTCCGTACTCACTATCAAATTGCACCCCGTATCTCAGTTCCGGAAGAAAAATCTATTGCTTTATGTGTTTCTAACTTTAGGGAAAGTGGTTCTGTTGTGATGATGGAGGGAGGAAGACCGTCTGATGTTCGATACCTGAAAACATCGATTCAGTTAGACGGTCTACATTACAGTTTTCAAAACGTTCTGCTCGCAAACATGCAGTTGTCCGACTACACCGTGCGACGAACGTTGCATCAAGACCTTCATTTCCAGCCGTACAAAATGGTTAGGTTCAAGAATTCTTTGGCAAAATTATTTGAGAGCTATGAGAAGTTGATGGAAATGTTACCGAACGATGAGACGCATTTTCACCTCTCTGGGTGCGTGAACAAACAAAACTTCCGTTATTGGAGTAAAAACAACCCAAATAACCCTCTTCATAGTAATTATATCACTGTTTGGTGTGCAATGTCACAAAAGTTTTTCAAGAAGATGTGGACATGATTGAAGAATTTCTTTCACCAGCTCCTAAAGAACTACACACTAACAACGTGTGGTTTCAGCAAGTCGGAGCAACATCCCATACAGCACTAAGGTAATATTGCATGGCCAGCACGCTCGCCGGATTTAAGCCCATGTGATTTTTTTCTGTGGGGATACTTAAAGGTGACAGTTTTTAAACATCGTCCGAGGAATATCAAATGCAAGCAATATGCGCAGAAATTCCCAACATATCTCGACATATGTTGCAGAGAGTTACTCGAAACTTCAAAGTCCGCTTACACAGAAAATGAGGGACGTTACTTGACCGATATTATTTCTAAAACTATATGAAATAAAACTCCCAATGTTGCATATTTAGGTAAGAATAAACTTGTTGTACCTTTAACCGTTTTCTATTGATTCATCTTTGAAAGTAGAGAGGGAGATTTGCCGCACCATGTATGTAATTAAATTTGATGATAAATGTATGTGCTCTATAAAATGTACCGTAAAATATCGGCATGAACGTATGTCAGCGGAAATCGCTGAGATGTTTAAATTAGAATATTTACGAGTAGAACATTTAACTCACGCTGCTTTTAAATTACTGGAATAAATATTGAATTACAGTCCAGTGACCAATTACTTTTCACGTTTCATATGTATTAATCGCATTATTTATAATTTTGTTTGTGACTATACGTATGTTTAGCGTGTAATTCCTCATCCCTCCTTCCTCCCTCCCGGTCCCAACTGAAATAATTTATAAGGCAGTAACTTGTCTGTTTTTTCATTAAGTTTTAGAGATTTGACTTTAACTTTCATTTAGGCAAGTTATTAAACATTAACATTAAGGCTCGATGCACATAGGCGTCATTGGAAAATTATGTGAATGCGTAGTGTACGCAATGCCTTGATATGGAGCAACTGGTACACTTTGTGATTGTTGTTTGTGACAAACTTCCGCGTAACCGTTGTGTAATTTCACACCTTTCAGTGCGATGAAGGTCACTAATCCGCATTGTAGAGACCTTAAAGAGGAGGCTCGCTTGCGATTTCTGTCCTGCAAGGTCTAACGCCAACACGTGGAGAGAAATCTCAAGAAACTAATCGGAGCCTAATTCTTCTAAAAAGGAGCCTTTGAAAAGGCTTCGCATCTTCTTCGGGTTGAATTCAAACGCCGCACTTTAGCAAGTACTACTAACATTGGATTGAACTCGAGATAGCATGATTTAACATGTGAATATAGAAAGAGAGCGGCTTGATGTTTAAGTTCGCTTAGCGCGAGAGGCGCTTGTGAACATCAATGCAACGCAAGAATTGTTGTTGTAATAAAATCCGTCCACATTAAGTTTTAAATTTCGCCAATAAACGATTTATTGTGTACACTTCTATTGTCCGATTAAAATCGTGAACTCAACAACGTTTTGGCCAAATAAATTTAAAATAGGGTTGCTATTGTAAAGTCATGATAAACACATTTTTTATGTAGGTTTGCTATATTTTCGATGTGTCGCTGTCCTATTAATATTAACGTCTTTATAAACAACAATCGAAACTTCAATTTTTAGGGGACCTAGTTCTTTGTTGGATACTTTACTGTTAATCTTAGCATCTATTAAAGTTTTTCTTTGTCCAAGCTCTTATTATTTATAGTAGCAAATGAAATTTTAAAAAATGAATACATTGTATCATTCTTCGTTTTTTATTAATTTGAATTTTTATTGAACCCATCGTTTATGCTTACGCAGGAAGTTTTCAATTTTAAATAGTCAGGGTATTACTTAAATTGCTTCATACTAGATTACCTCTAATCAAGCCAGTATTTTATATATTAAAATTTAGTAGCCAATTTAGGGGTATTTGCTTGTGTTAAAAATTAATGCGTTTAGGTCACGTCCTTTTGTTTGCCAAATTAATAAAATCGGTTACCTTTTTTAAAAAACGTTAGCTTTCCAGCTTTGTTTAAATTAATAGATTACTTGTATTTATTCAATTAAAAATATTATAATTTGAAATTTTTTTAACATGCATTCCAAATAGTTTTATGTTCGAAACAAGTTAAAATTCAGACAGTATCATCAGCAAAAGAAATATGGAAATGAAATGTCTTGAGATTGAGATCAAGAGCATTTCGTAATAAAAAGTTTGTATTTAAATGAAAACCCTTTAATTTTTACAAAATAGACTCGTTGAAATCAGTTGAACCGAGTTTGATCCTTAAAAAGTTAGTTAGCCTCGGATTCCGACGCAGGACGCACGACGCACGTTAATTTAACTTTTTTCACCTTGAAAGTTAGTTCTGCAAGAACTATTGTTGGACGAGGTCGACTTGTCTTACTATCCTTTAGTTATTTAAATTTGGGCAGCTGATATGCCGTAGGTGTTTGTATATAATGTAGTGTTTTGATTGTTAAAAACTGTGCACTGGTGGTTTGGTTAGCAAATACAGGGGTCGCGTAGCACCGAAAAACTACTCTTCTTACCCGTCATAAATCTTGTTAATCTTGCATCACGTGGTTAGGATTGGGATTGAAAGTATCTATCCGCTCTGACTTAACGTGCTGGATACTTGTTTAAATGAAATCCTAGAATCTTTGTCGTAATAATTTCAAGTTTTCCCCCGAAATATAATAATAATTATACAAGCTGGCGTCATCTCTTACTTTAATTATAAGTAAAGACGATGCCATAATATATTTCGGTAATATTTAATATATAATTTTTCATGCGTTGTTGCACCCGTAAAGAAACAAGCGTTTGTAGTCTAATTTTAGATTCCCTACTTGTGCCATTGTAAATGTGTTTATAGAATTAGAGATACGCGCTGGCCATCGCGTATATATTGATTTTATTAATAATAATATATTGGATTAATTGTTATTTTAATCGTTTATTTACAACTGTACATTTGTTAGTTACTTGACTTAAAGAAGTTTTGATTCCAAATCTTGATTTTAGTCCCATTTTCTACAGTCAGCGATAAATTTATTTAGTGGCGCTCATCAATTTTAGACTTTTACAATTATTAATAAAACGAAGATTGTTCTAGACATTTTCGACTTGACCCAGAGATTGCGCAAGTAGGACCGTATGCTTATGATATTTGTTGTTAGATGTGCTGCAAAGTTTCAGACACGTGCCTTCAATTGTACATGTGTGGCGAGATACTGAAGACAAGTTGTAAAAATGTTTGCAAAATGGATTAATTTTAACCCCGAAGGGCATAAAAAAGAGTTAGTTTCCACTTTAAAAGATTCTTCTCTTTTATTTTCGACGGAAAACAAGTGGCCTGAGGAATTTAAAAGAGGCCGAGACGCCCAAAAACTGCTAGGTCTAACGAAACTGTCACAAACTTCGTCGTTTTATAATAGTAGATGGATCATGTCATTATACACCGCAGATAGTGTTCCTTTCAGCTCCACGGAGCCTCAGCCGCTTTTATAACAAATTGTTTCGCCGTCAAGCACTCGCTATCACGTCGAAACCAGTGCCCCCTCGAATCCAACACCGCGCAAAGTATGGCGAGGGACTTGAAGCCGACCCCGAGGTACTCATTTCGGCGTAAAGCATATCCCTCTCCGAAGAGTCGGTCTCCAGGGCCCACAATAGCTCTGCATGAATCAACAGAAGATTCCGGATCAGAAGGGACCCCCTATTGGGCATCAGCTTTACAGTCTACCCTCCGGCTCGAGCAGAGAATTAGCGTTCTGCCATCGCCCTCTCATAAAATCTCCTCTACGGCCCCTACCAGGTTTTACATCGCTAAGCAAACCCCTTTATGGGCGCCAGGTAAAGGTCCGTCCATTGAGTTTTCACCGGATCAGCCTATCTCTTTGGCACCAACCGGGCTACGTCGCCTAGCCCCCGTCATCGCCGGCGTGACTTTGCATCATATTACTTAGGCTTTGACGGATTGACGTTCGACGTTCCTATGGACGTTCTCCGGGCATCGCCATATAGCGGTTTCCACCTGTGTTGTAATACTTGTCTGCGTCAAGCACAGAGGCGTGGAGTTACCGGTCGATGCCCAAGAGAGTACTCAGTTTTATCGAGCTTGCCTGATGGAATCGCCTAGATCGAGGTTTTGCTTCGGGTCTGCAATGTCGCAACTCACTGAACCACTGCCTGCCAAAGCAGACAGACGGGCCTTGCGGCCTATACATCAGAGACAAAGCAACAGGTGAAAGCACGCCAAAGAACGCGAAAACAGTTCCAGCTGCGGTTAAAGTCATGACCACGGTTTTCTGGGATTCTCGTGGTGTGGTGCTTATAGACTATTTTGAAAAAGGCAGGGCTATCACCGAGGAGTATTACGCTGCACCACTGGACCAATTTAAAAACGATATTCAGGCTAAACGTCCATATCTGGCCAAAAATAAAACGCTTTTCACCGCGATAATGCGCTTGTAAACACGTCTCGGGTTGTTGCCGCAAAACTTCATAGCCTACGCTTCGAAGTGCTTCCCTATGCGCCAGATTTGACACCCAATGATTACGTTCTCTGCTCAAACCTGAAGAACAGGCTCACTGGACGAAGATTCACGTTAAATGTTGAGGTCAAATCTGCGACAACCGCATATTTTGCAGAGTTCGATAAAACTTATTATGCTGGTGGTATTAAAAAGTTGGAAAGTCGTTGGTCTAAATATATTGAATTGCAAGGTGATATGTTGTCTTCTTTGTCAGGCCGAAAACTTGTTGAACAACCCTCGTATAGGCACGCGTGAATTTCAAGCGTAAATATGTGTTAACTGTATATTTGTGCGAATAACGTCCTCCACTTCGACTTAGCAGGCGGGTGCTTGTAATTGCGCTAGATTATTTTTAGTGTTTTTATTTAAATTTTGGTTTGGAATCGAAGGTATCCAAAAATTTAAACATAACTCTGGAATTTTTGAAATATTCTCTGCGACTGTCTTAATAGATAAATATAATTTGGTGTTAATATCAACTTTGTGCACACTAAAAGGCATTTAGGAGTAGTAGTTAGTACTTCCTTGTGTAAATGTAGAGCGTCAAGGATGTATTCTTTTTTGTCTAACGCCGTTACCAGCGTTTGAAACCTAAGTCTTAACAAATCAACCCTTTATTTATGTAACCTACTTAAACTACCCTATTACGGGTGTTTTGATGCCGTACAAGAACAATTATATAGGAACTGTATCGTATTCGCCCGCATCATAAATATTGACAAAGTAGTTTAGATGTCATAGTTTACATTGTAAAACCATAGAATAAGTAGATATAGATGAATGCTCAACAGTTTTTAAGCACTAAGTTTAGCGTTATTGTTTCTTTTATGAAATGAGGTACGGCTAGATGTTAAAAGGAAGTTAATCTTGTGCCGAAAGTTTTTTACATTTAATAAAATCCAAAGCGGCTGTATAATATTTTTCAGTATATATTGCGTTACCGGACAGCAAAAAGTCTTGAGCAGGGTCACAAGTAAAAAATTGGAATATACTAGGGATCGATTATTTCAGTTGACACGTATAGAATTACCCAAGGGATACAACCAAATGTAAACCTTCCTTTATAATTTGATTGGCATAGTTAAAGGACAAGTGATAAAAAATATAAACGCGATCGTTATTTAAAAATTTCAAATCTAAAAAGTGGTTTGTCATAGAAAAGGGCACACTGTTACTGTCACTAATGCAGTAAAGGGTATATTAGGTATATAATTTATTGCTATACATCAAAAAATATATTTTCAATATTGTGTCAGTTTCACCGGTTTTCCTCTATTTTCGAACGTAACGCAGATTTAGACTAATTGTGATTAATGGTGGTTATTAAATAAATGAAGGTTTATAGTCGATCACATGGATCTTTAAACCAACGTCACCGTAGTAAATTGCCATCATGTTTGTTGTACTTTATTTAATCTAATATATAGTTTTCATTTATTAGATTAAAAATTAATTAAAAGGAAAATAAATGGACGCCTAACATAAAGTAACTGCTGTCATTTGTGAACATGTGTTTAATTTTATTAAAATCAATCCATTAATTTGATAAATTATTTGTCTTTAATCAAGCAACAAATAATCACTTCAAATAAACTATAAATTTTAAGTTTAATGATATATTTTGAAAACCGTTGACATTCATTTTTTGGTTAGAATTCTTCAATCTTACGTTTGTGCCACTCACGGGTATGGCCGATTCCTCAACAGAAATGGATGATTTACCATCTATCCCATATCCTCAAAATATATGGTATCATGGACGCTTGAACAAGAAAAATGTGAATTGTTAAAGGGAGAATTTACATGATACATTTCAGAGGGCACGATGAGAAGATCGTTACTTCCAGCTTTGTGTTGCCTAAAGCTTCCTGTTGGTTTTGCCAGCCACAAGCACGACTTTGACTTTAATGCGCCACATGCTTTAAACAATTGAAATACCCGTATCCGTTATTTTTAAAAATGACAAGTAGACTCACCGCAGAGCTCAATCGCTATAGCTCGGCCATTTATATGATTCCACGTTAAAACTAATTTATTGTAACCACTTGAAATATATAATGAAAATTATTCATACTGAATTACACGATCTAAATTTTATTTAAAGTTAAATGATGAATGGCATGCATGCTAAAATATTATAAATAAATAAACAAATAAAATAAGAATCAAGGTATTGAAAAATTCGTCATACACAACACAAATGTTACCGTTATTTTAAACGGTAGTAAATACCATGTACTACGCGCAAGGTAAAACTTAAGATATGATTAGTGCTAGGCAATATTGCGTTAAACGTGACATTGAACTTCGTTGTTGCTTTATTTGTAAAAAAAGAATAAACATCTTGAGTTTTAAAACGATCCCAAGACATGGAGCATTTGTTAGTAGTATTGCATAATAAATAAATTGCTAGAAAAAGACGTCGATGCTGTACTCCCCTCATTAACAGCAAACGAAAAAGTCATGGCAATTGGTGTCGCTTAGTAATTATTTTATGTTAGTTGCACAATCAACGGTTTTGCTAACCAATTAAATCGCAAGACGAACAACGAATTCATTTCCAACGGCTTTTTGTTCAACGCAAAAATGTTCCTGCGGTTAAACTATGTTTAAAAATTACCAATCGAATAGTCGACGCAAAAATTTGCGATGAAGCCGACTAGCACTTTATTCTAGGTTACAATGGCCAAGTTGTACAATTGCGTCACTAAATTCTGGTTGAGTTATACAGGGAAACTGATTTTTCGATAATTCCTACTAATCAAATTTAAAAATTTGATTAATTTGAAAAGTATTATATTTAAGCTACAGCTACGGCAACCGTTCTGGCATGTTTGATTTTGAAATCCCGAACTTGATATTTTAATTTACGTATCCTGCTCCTAGTGTGATCGGCATGGCACAAATATCAGCTTGCAATAGACCGCGAGGCGTTTCTATAGTGAAATAATTAAAAAGATTCTCGGTAGGACTAGTAAGTCTACGGGTTCCCCCGATATCTATTATCACAATTAATCCCTATTATTCCTTGGCAGTATTGTTCTAATATCTTAATTTCACAAATTATTTGTAACTATATATTACATTCATTATTGATGAACTGTTTTGCCAATTGTCAATGGTTATGAGAATAACTTTAAAGTAACTAAATGCGTTTTCCCCGCTAACTGCGAATATTCAAATATACAGATGCATAAATGCATACCGTAGAACATAATTTCTGTGAATTCAAAGACTGCATTCTATACATAGAATTTATTTTACATATAAATTTTTATAAAAATGTCCTCAAAATATATTTTGTTTTGAAATTAATAATTTACCAGTTTTAAATCGCGAACCTATCCGGATTGAAGCTATTAACATTATCTGGATTGATCTATTTACGTTTTTTAGACCTAGGGAACTCTAACGTCCTGATGGGATTTAGTTTTACTCTACAAATAACTGCCCGAAAAAGTATTGTGAGAATCTACCGCAATTATTGCCGAGAAAATATAAAGCGAAAAGTTGTCGCAAATAAAAGCTTGACGCAAAGACGAATTTTTTTCACCTATTTTATTTTCCAATACATTTCCCTTCATTGTTCAACTAATGAGATGTCTTAGAAAGTAAACGCTATTTCGTTAGTCAAGCGCACAATATTTTTCCTAGTTCTGCATCATAAAATGCTTGTCCTTTTGCGTCAAGAGCTTACTTATAAAACAGTGGCTTCTGCCTTCCACTGTTTTATATAGCAAAAGGCAGTGGCGCCCTTATCGTGTATCTATCAGACACATCTGATTTATTATATTCATTATTACATTCTATTACTATTATTCATTAGCCATTTTTTTGTTTGACCTAATTTTTAAGCTTCTGTCGCTATAAAGTGTTTACAAAGTACTATCATTAGATTAAACGAACTGAGATATTTGAATCGTAGCGTTCTCATGTACATTAATTCCCAAATCTTAGGATCCACGATCCTCCACTAGGAACTAATTTGAGCAGCGGATCATCTTGGTTGGGTACCCCCCACCCCAACAACAAAAAGCGTTACAATTGGCTCCCTGACGGGGAATCGAACCCTGCTTTCCCGACTGACAGGCGGGTATACTGACCACTGTACTACCACCATAATTTTAATAAGTGCTCCCCAAGCACTGCCAACTAATCTACAAAAATTACCAGGAGTGGCCTAAAAACTATAAATCACTAAGTTACAGCTCATCACGGGAAATTCTGCTACCAAACCCTAACACAATGAAGAGGACAGCATACTGCAGTAGTTGAAGAATATTACACAATATTATATAATCCTAACACCTAAGTGTCCCAAAGTTCAATCAAAAATTAGTAAAACCTACAGAGAAAAGAGTATCTACAAAAATTCAAACCAACCCAGACATGTTCCCTTTTGCAGGCTTTTACTGCACTTGGGCACGGGAGGTGACCAAATTCTAAAGCCGTGGCCACACGGCCTTGTGGACTACCCAGCAGACTTTTACTGCCCATACAGCCACGAAAAGGAGGCCATATTCTAGGACGTGGCCTCACGCCCTTTTTTCTAGAGGACGGAACATCCTACAGACAAATCTCTGTTAGACTCAAAGTAGACTTTAAGGTCTTTAATGCGCCACAAGCCCGTAGGGCTACCCTTCATATCGACTAATTCATAGGCAACCTTGGAACGTTTGCGACTAACTCGATTCAAAATAAACTTGGGTGCTAGCTTAGCTGAAAATTTGCGCCCGCGTCAGACAGGATTTTATTCTTCCTCCAAACCTTGTCCCCTAGATTGAAGCTGACATCATGCTTCCATAGATTATAATTACGTTCGTTTTTCTGGTGAAAGGTGTTGATCCGACGACGAATATCCTGAAAAATCGAATGAAGAGCCGGCAGTTGTTCCAGATATTGCCGGCACTCGGACGGGAGAATTTCACAACCTTTAGTGGAGTCGAGCTTCCCCTAAAACTTCCCCAACATAGGAACGTGCCGACCAAAATTAACAAGAGCAGGGGCGTAGCCGGTGACTTCATTGACAGCAGTATTAATAGCCTGTCTAATTTTGTGAAGTTCGAGGTCTCAGTCGCTATGATTGCGGACATAGTAACGGATGGCTGTACCGACTGTACGATTAATGCATTCCACAAAGTTGCATTTAGTTGAGTATTTAAGTGTAAACCATATTTTTTGTACCTGGTAGCGATTCATGAACTGTTTGGAGGCTGAACCTGCAAACTGCGTTCTATTGTCACACAGTATTATCTAAGGTACCCCAAAAAGAATTAAAACATCATTTTATATGCATTTAAATATATTAGGGGCGGTAGCACTACGAAGAGGGAACAGCAGGACATATTTAGGGGACCAGTCGCTCATCACCAACAAATAGGTATATCCTCTTTTGGATCGCGGAAAAGGGCCCATGAGGTCCGCTAAAATAATCTTTCAAGGGTACACAGCCTGTTTTTCTTTGCCCATAAGGTCCATCCGTTGGTTGGTGACCTTCTGTTCCCCGCATATCTAACATTTCCTAAGGTATGCGAAAATATCTGAGCGGAGGCCTAGCCAGAAATATCAATCACGAATACGCGCTAACGTCTTAAAAAAACCAAAGTGGGCGCAAGTCACGCGGGTATGATTCACCCTTATCACTTCCTCAATCTGGGATTGTGGGACCAACCCCTTCCAAGGTCCAAGATTAGCGGGGAAAACGCGCTTAGAAGGAACATAGCGGAACACAAGCTGACCTTCAACTTTCCAATTCGCATACTTACTGGGATCGGCCAAAATCTTTTCCCGGAGAAAAATGTAGCTGGTGTCTTCACAGCGAAGGGTTATCTCAACTACCAGGACCTCGTCAGAGGACTGAGTACGAGATAACGCATCCGGCACAACATGGCTAGTCCCTTTTCGGTGTAAGAGATTGAAATTACGTTGGCTCAAGCGTACGCTTCAACGCGCAAGCTTCCCTGAGGGGTTTTTTAGATTGTTGAGCCACAGTAAAGAATAGTGATCAGTAATGACGTTGAATTTGATCCCCTCTATAAACGGACGGAATTTTTCAGTGCATAAGAATACTGCGAGGCACTCCCGCTCCGTGACTGAGTAGTTTTGTTCGGCCTTATTCAATGCCCTGCTGGCATAGGCAATAACACTCTCCCCTCCATCAATTTCTTGTGACAGGATCCCCTGACACCAGTGCTCGAGGTGTTGCATTGAATGGTGAAGGGATAGTCAAAATTTGGTTGCCGAAGAACTGGCGCTGATACGAGAGCCTCCTTTCTAGCCAGCAAAGCTGATTCCGCTTCTGGTTCCATGTTCCATGCTTTTTTCTTCCCTACAATTAAGCTATTAATAGGTGAAATTAAGGTGGAAAATCCCTTTATGAAGCGACGATACCAGGAACAGGGTCCTATGAACCTCTTCACTTCTGTAAATGTACGTGGTCTGGGGAAATTAATTATGGCTGCTACTTTATCTGGGTCAGTGTAGAGCCCATTCACTCCGACAACATAACCTAAATACTTGAGAGAGGTCTTAAAAAATTCACACTTATCGAGGTTGATGGTGAGATTTGCATCTTCCAGAATATCATTGACTTCGCGGAGGAGCTAGATACGTTCCTCAAAGGTTGTACTAATTATTATGATGTCATCCAAGTATGAAAAGATCCTTGGCTCGTACTTGGGCCCAAAAAGCGCATCAACCAACCGCTGTTGTGTTTGTGCAGAGTTACATAGGCCAAAGGGGGTGACACAAAAGTGGAACAACCCTCTACCTGGCACGCTGAAGGCAGTCTTCTCTTTACTAGAATTATCCAGAGGAATCTGCCAAAAGGCACGTCTCAAGTCCACGCTGGAGATGAATTTTGCCCAACTAAGAAGATTGAGGATCCTGTCTACTCTAGGTAAAGGGTATCTAACGTGCTTACTAACCTCCTTCAGTTTCCGGCCGTCAAGGCAAAAGCGGTAATCGCCATTACGGTTTTTGATTAGAAGCACCGGGCTATTCCAAGGGGACTGGGGTTCATCCACAACTCTTAGCCTAATCATTTCATTAAGTTCCTTGTTCAGCTTTCCCAGCATAAATGGTGACATCTGGTACTGCCGCTGTTTGACAGGCTTGGCATCACCTGTGTCGATGCACATGGAGATCCTTGAAGTCCTATCTAAACGGATCTCGCTGGAAATGTCTCGAAAGGAATCAATTAATTTATCTGCGGCCTGGCGTTCCACTGACGAAAGTACTCCCAACTCACATGCCAGAACAACATCTCTAGACTCCAGACTAGGAGGTGCTGACCTGACGTGGCCAATGTCTAAGGGACTTCGAATCTGCCATGAGTCACTGGATGCATCGAGTTGCAAACGGAATTTCTTAATAAGATCGCACTCGAATAGGAATGCATGTGGCAAATTAGGGACCACTCGAGCACTGATAGCCTTGGTAACACCTCCCAATTGAAGGGACAGGTCGACAACGCCTTGGACAACGTGAGTGAAACCGTCAGCGATAGTGATTGAATCGCACCCTGGAGGGGTGGGAACACCTCTAATTTTTTGAGAATATGGAGCCCTTCTCCACCAACTAAGGAAACATTAGCCCACGTGTCCAGAAGACCTATCTGGAGACCAAAAAGTTTTACCTTAAAATAAGGTCTGTTATCTACGTAACATTCGGCCACTTGCGTCTGCCGTTCCTTATCTTTACCCTTACTTGTTCTACAGAATGTGGAGATATTTTTCAACCATCTCGGCCAGTCACTAGGATCAAAATTAGGGTGGTTGACGGACTCTGCTCCTTTGGAATTCACTCGAAGAAGGGAGGAGCACAGTTTACCTTCTCCTCTGAACCGTTTCCCGAACACAGTGAACATTGAGAGGCCAATACTCCTTTTTTATCACATCGGTAAAGTGTGATTTATTCTGTTACAATTCCAGCAGAGAAGTGGATCGGGCCGATTAGGTTCAATGGAACCAGCCTCGACTGGCGGATCCAGTGAAGCAGATAACTCCTTTTGCCGAGATCTCATCTTAGTTGGCTTGGGTCTTCCGTCACAGTTAACACGGCTGCAAACCTGATTTCTGGGAGGAACACGCTTTTGGGGGGCTTGGGCTTCCTCCAGCTTTTTACATGCTAACACCAAATCGCCGACAGACTTAATATCGACTAAAGCTAAGTGCTACAGGAATTCTGGCTGCAAGCCCTTTTTAACATTCTTAATTTTTGTAGGCTTCGCAGATGGTTCGGCGAGTCTATTCTACAGGTTCTCCAAAGCGGCAGCATACAAAAATGTCGGTTTTGAGGTACCTTGGCGTTTATCACCTATCTGTTCCCAAACTACATCATCGAAATCCGCAGGAAGAAAATCTTTTTTAACCTGGTAATCAAGCCTTGCCAATTTTTCACCGAATTCTTAACCTGACGATACCAATAGACTGAACTACCTGAAAAAAATTCTACTGCCGCATTGAACAAGCTGCCGTCAGTGATCCCTCGTGCCTTAGGTTTTTCTTCAAACTCCTCAAGAAAGAGAATACTTTCGAATGGGTGCCATCAAAATGAATGTTTAATTTATAAACAGCCGCCGCACTATGGAAAATTAAGGTCTGTTTCTGATCAAATATCGATAACTCGTTTGTTTATTGATATAGACAGCTGAAATTTTGCACAGATATTAAGTCATATATATGGCTTTGAACGAATTAAAAATATTTTTAATTTATTCAATATAATGAATAATAAATTAAATGAAAGACATGAAAATCGTGAAAATTTGTATTTATA
>JAHWXV010330516.1:0-12359 GCA_024586415.1 Phrixothrix hirtus
ATATATATATATATATATATATATATATATATATATATATATATATATATATATATTTGTTTAACCGTCTATACAGACTCAATTTGTCATATCCTACAGACGTTGTCAGACCAGATTTTTTGTCTGGCAACGTTTCCTCGTGCTTTAACTTATAATCGGTCTAATGAGCCCCCAGGGGTGTTTTACCAAAATTTGTGATGTGTCTGTAAAAGCGGTTGAATGTAGTCTTATACAAATTTAGTTCACGCAATCTCATTGTATGCGGCGCTCGCAGTTGTTATATAAGAAGTTCTTGGACCTGATGCATTTTCCCGGCGTCGTTGGACCTTAAACTTAGCATCGCTGTATTCTCAGATAAATCCTGTTTATTTTGAATGTTTCAAGCATATTTATTTAAATGTTACTAGGCAATATCACAAAGCGCTAACTTTTGTTGACGTTCATGTTTGCCATGGAATAAAAGATTAGGTCCTGATGTGTTGGACAAATCTAGTAATAATTTAAGTATACAAATCAAAATAAATTCAATAATGTTTATTACAAACAAAATACATAATATAATTTTTAAAATAGACTAACGTAAATATACAAGAACTCACAAAGTGGTTAAATTTTGTAGAAGTAAGTATTGTTATTATTTGAAATGAAGTAATTAATGTGATTTCTATAAAATATTGGACATTCAAGTAATATTAATAATAATTCTCTGTTAGGCATAAGAAGTGTCTTAAGCAGCCTTCTAAAGCCAAATATTAATCATTACTCCTTCTGTTCATTCATCTAATCACCGAGAGGAAAAATAATTACTTCTGCGGTAAATGTCGTATATCAACTATTTTTTTTCAGTAGGAAATTTTCAGCAACACTAGTTTGTAAGATTATTCTTTCTTATGTCTGTTCGGTAAAAAATTGTCAAAACACTGTTAATATTGAGTACTCAATTTCTATAAAACTTATTAGTCGTATTGTTTAAATAAAAGTTTGATAACTGCCTTGTCTAAAAGATAGTACTAACAGTACATTATTTATATGTTATATCGTTCTTCAACGACCAATAATCATGTCAACAATTTTTTTTGATTGATATTTTGTTATAATTATTTTTTCTAAACCACTGCACTTAACATACAAATGTTGAAAGTCGATCTTGCAATGACCTTAACGTAAAATATTATTATCGATGTAAAATCATTTATTGATGTTTTGTAATATTTTATTTAAAATTATGCCACTGTAATTCATTATAATGGAATTTATCTATTCATTTCATATTAATAGACAGCCCATTTTACAATTTACTTTAATTATTCTTTTATGTTATTATTTATTATTTAATTATTATCGTATTTAGTGGTTCTAAATGTAAACCGAAAAATCTGGTGTGAAACAACATACAACTTTCTCTTACGTATTATAGATATGTAAATAATGTCCAAAAATGATTAAAATATTATTTAAGGTCATTTTAGAAACGATAATTAGAACGGTCATCCATTCACGTAACTACGCACGCAATGCTCTGCTTAGCTCTGGAGATTTTCTAGGATAACTCATTTCAACACATTTTTTTAAGAGAAGCCGAAGAATTCACATAAAAAGGCATTAAAGACGTAAGAACCTTTGTGGGTTTTAAATAAATTTTTAGAGTTATTTTCGTGAAAATCTAAGGAATAAAATGGCATTCATTCGATTTTAACTAAATACTAGCGGTCGTATGTCAGGAAGGTAAAAAGCTTAAATAGACAATTTAATTTTTCTACAGTGTTTATGTTTTGACATATGGTTCATAATTATCATTTCAAGTACTGCCAGTTACTAGATTCTAGGAAATGTATTAGAGAAATCACTTAGTTCAATGGAATATAGTTGCTAATATACTAATTTTAAACAAACGGGTATAACCGATTTCAAAAAATCACGAAAAACTAAAAATTAGGAAAATATCTAAAAACGACGCAAATAAAGTGGAACTTCGGTGTATTTGAATTGAACCAAATTATTGGCTTCGAAAACGAAGGTAGTGATGCCTTCAAATATAAATTTTCAGTTAACAAGTTGCATAGATGTTTTTATTCACAGTTAACGGTAAATGTACCTCCATTACTCAATTTCCGGAATATTTTTGCGAAACCGCCTAGATTATAGGAATGCATAATAAATGGCTAAGAAATACAGTAAGTCTACAAAACATTACTATAGCCGATTTCGAGAAAGTCATGAAAAACAAAAAAGGACGAGAGCAAAGAGGTACTTCTGGTTTTACGATTTAAAGCAACTTGTAGCAGTGCGTGTTTAGATGGCTACAAACCCAAATATAACACTTTGTTTACGTTTTCGGGATATTCCGCTCAGGAACCGACGCGCACAGATACATGCACGTCCTATACATATACAAACACGCACGCGCACGCACACGGAAACGCGCACGCTTCAGCTTATGCGGACACGCGCAACCGCAACAGTTTTCAAGGTATTCCACTCACACACGTGAAAGCGCGTGCACAAACGCATACACAGGCAAGCGTGAAGACACACGAACACCCGCAAATGCACACCCGCAATATTCGCTTTCGAGATATCCCGCTCAAACGCATACGCACATACGTGGCTACGTACACACAAACACGTGCACGCGCACTGCTTACACGCGAACGCACACAGACAAACGTACGCACGCGTAAGCGCACTCCCACACGAATGTGCGATCGCACGCACGAGCACAGCCACTCACAACTACACACACACTGACACGCTTTGGCACCCGCATTATCCGTTTTCGGGATATCCCGTTCACACGCAAACGCACGCGCATCTACCTACACGCATGCACACACACACACACACACACACACACACACACCCACACACACACACACAACTACACAAAAAGTTGAAATGGTGTTTATAATGAAAACTAGAAATCCTGCTGCATGCATTTAATAAAATCACACGTTCATTCTGCACTACTTGAACTGACGCCATTTAAGATGACTCCATATTCTAAAGGATGTTACGTCAAAAGAATTTTCTAGAAGCAATTACTTTACCAATAGAATTTACAGCTAAGCGTTTGCAATACTTGCTTAAACGGAAACATGTCATCTCAGAGTAATTTGCTGGGTTTCTTTTTTAACTCGTGTGAACTTGAAATGAACGGCTTCCCTAAAAATTGACTTAGATCTTTTAAGATATTGACAGATCAATTTCCTTGTAGGAAAGCAATCTTAAAAGGATTTTTAACAAAGGAAGCTGGGATAATTTGCATTTTTATAGATAAGATATTTGTTTAACTATAACTTGAAAGGGTCTTATATAAATGAATCAGCAAGAACCGGGCGTTAACTGATTTGACTGCATTTTACCAGAGGCGACCTCAATTCGTTTTGGAAATAATTGAATGTTATATATTTAATTTCCAAAAGCAAAGAGGTCGTTCACCAGATTTTTGATTCAAGGAACCCTCGCCTAATTTTTACGCTTCAAGCTTGTGAGCGATTGGTTTAGTTTTGAGTTATAAAGAATAAAATGGCCCCAATCAATTTTTTTAGAATCTGTCCAATTAAAGTAATCTAATGAAAAACGTATTCAAATGGTTATCGTTTAACAACTTCATCCAAGCAGTTCGGTCAAAAATTTGCAATCTTGAAAATATTTCGTTGCACCCCATCCATCTAACTCATTTGACAAATTATTACCAAAAGTTCTTTGCCCAAGAGAATTTCTCTTAGTTTATACCTTCCAAATTTGAGAGAGAGTGTCTCAATTGTTTTTGAGGGTTCGTGGTGGAAATATAAAATACAAACAAACATAGAGGTGAACATCAAGCTAACATTAAAACGTGAGTATCTGATAGCTTCTCCATATTGTTATCGGATAACGCAGAAGTATAAAATCAAATAGTCATAGGAATGAGAAATAGATAACGCTAGTATTATAAAATTATAGTAAGACACCCGACACGTTATTAGTGTCGTATTTACGGCAGGAAAAGGTTACAGCTACAGCCCAACTTTTGTTATGACCTTTAGTTTCGGGTATAGTTTTCAAGTCAACGCTTCAGTATTTTCATGCAATACTTAGGATAATTTCAGTGTTTAAAAACAACATGTTAATACATTTGTAGTTAGCTAAAATAATTCTAGTTATCTATCAAGTCTTGTTTTGGACGTCCTGATGAAACTGTTGCTTCGGAAAATATAGGGGCAACTATAAAATTAGTGTTGTAATATAGACGTGTAACGTACAAGCAGATTAAGTACACTCTCAACTTCAATGCGTCAATAATACATTATAGTTCAGGTGATCAACCAGAAGTTAACGAAGTTTGTACATTGTAGAGACCCCATGCTTTGTCTTGCAACCAAAGCACCTATG
This sequence comes from Phrixothrix hirtus, assembly GCA_024586415.1. Classification (NCBI taxonomy): domain Eukaryota; kingdom Metazoa; phylum Arthropoda; class Insecta; order Coleoptera; family Phengodidae; genus Phrixothrix; species Phrixothrix hirtus. The sequence continues at coordinate 4,375 of JAHWXV010330516.1, forward strand.
GATATACTGGTGTAAAAATATCCTAAAGTATTAAATAAAAGATTTAACGCATGCTAATTCCATGATACGGGATTAATAACCACTGCAACATTGTTGCGCTGTAAAATCTAAATTCAAAAATAAAGTATAAGTGTTTAAAGCTTAGGCTATGCTGGAAACCACAAAAATATTACGATCTGTTCAGAAGAAAATGGTGGTTGTATTCTTCGGTAAAAAACTAATTCTTAAATTAATTCTTGTAGAAGTACAGAAGGCTGTTAATATTAAAATAGCAAACGGAAATCTATTTAATCCCGAAAAACACAAACTTTTTTGAAGGAACATGGTCTAACTGTACCCTGAAACATTGGTCCCATTTCTTGCAACTTTGCATTATTTCCAACGCTTTTATAGCAGTATTTAATTAATTCTGGGATGAGATTTGGCACGCCACGAAATATGAAAGGAAAAACGAACACTTGTAGGTATTGATTTCGTCTTGTGGAAAGATGTATAGGAAATGATGCAAAGTGTTTTGAAAAATTATGAAAAAACAAACTTTCGAGTGATCTGGGTACATATTCAAATCGAGTATAATAAAATAAAATGCATAACTATCACCAGGTGTATTTGATACTAACTCAACTCACGAAGTTATAAATTGCAGATTAAATCAGCATTATTTTCAAAATCCGTTATACGTACTTTTGCGCACAGTTGTAGAATTAAACATTATTTGACTTCCATCTACAGCTAAATCGCTACCCTCAAAGCAGCAGATTGAATAATTAGAATGCTGTTAATATAAAACCAATTTTAATTACGCTCAATTTCCGTTTCAAATTTAGTTCGGTAATAAAGCATTTTAAATTAACATAAATAATTTCATCATTCGCCAAATTTAATTTTTAAATTACGTTAAATACAGGAAGCTGAATTAATTTACATCTTAAACGTGGTTTACCTAATATCATGTCAAACTTGTCAAGCCCAGTATGTGGGTCAAACAAATCAATATTTAAAAAATCGCATGACATTGCATAAATCTAATACCAAAAATAATAAAGGCGACTCGATAATCTTAACAAAACTGGCATTAAAAAATAACCACGGTTTTGATTTTAATAATATAATAATGGAAAACCAAAGAGATATACTATAACTGCCTATTTTTAGAATTTTTTCATGCAAAATCAAACAACAACGCAATTAATTTTAAAATAGATAGGGATAATTTGAGTAAAATTTACTTTAATGTGCTAAATAACAATTTGTCAAATTTTTGATGGCCAAAACTTGTCACTACACTATTTCGTTATATACTCCTACCTTTAATTATTTGTAAAAGTGTTTAATTTTGTTAATTGTTCTAGCCTTAGATAACCTTAAGAAATGACTATAACAATAATATACTGTAAAGACAGATTTTTAAGTGTGAAAACTTGAAATCAAAGTATTTTTGTCATTTAGTTTTTGACAGCTGTTATAAATTAGACCGTAATGTCTATTAAACTGTTGGGTTTTATTGATTCATTTATTAATTAAGCAATTATTAAAAGTAATTAGTGATTTTAAGTATTTATTGCCATAGTTTTAAATTTTGTCACAGGGTCAGTGTCAAACATAGCATGTACAGTCTTGACGAGTATTTAACCACGATCGGCAAAGCTACAGTGAAGCTAGGCATGGTTCATCGATAGCTTTTAAGGTTGACCACTGTATACATACTTAAAATTGGGAGATGTGGGTACCTTTGTTCTCTAGTTTTTAATGTAGAGCAAGAAACACCCTGTATATAGAGGTGTTCGGAACCTAGCTTTAGGGCGGAGACAGACAGTCCCACAGTAATGCAGATGTCGTAAATCTGAAAGAAGTGACACTATACTTCAAACGTTGTTTATTATGACTTCTCCTGTATACCAGGAAGTCTAAAATCGGTTCACCCATATTATCGGCCACCTTCTAAGTGGCTCAGATGATGGTGGTCGCAGATTTGTAAATAAGGGGACCAACTAACAGTTGAGTTGAGTCTATGGTGTTGTTAGGTAGGATTATAACAGGATTTTATACCAGGAAAGGCTTTCAAATGATAATTTGATGATTCGATGAGAAGAAGTGAAATAAAATAGCACTTGCTAGATTCTCCAGTTGGTAGTGTACTCCAGCTACTTTAATATCCATACATGGGCAAAGGGAACTGCACTGAATGCCTTAAACCTCGCCGTCCAAATTATTCAAAGTTAATACCATCAAACCTCAACTTCAGATACAATTATTTATTGAAATCAGATAAAAGGGAAAGCACCCACTCATGGAAACAGGAATATACCCCGCATTTATACGTTTACGTTTTTCCAACTATATTGGTTCTGGAATTTTCAAAAGCAAAATGCACTCGGTGACTGAAAGCGCGTTTTGTCGGTCTGACTGTGACTTATTGTTCGTTTGTTTGGTGGTTGAAGCTTCAGAATATGGAAACTCCCTTAACTATTTTGGACTAGTGCTGTTGTGTAGTCATTTCGCCATGCCTACTAGAACTTTACCGAATCCGGAGGAGTTCCACTGCCAATCTGATTTTTAATGTACCAAACATCACATCAACATAATACCTACGATTTTACTTCCTTCTCTGAAGAACGAATGTCTTTTTAACTGCTCTTCACTTAAAAAACTTTCCGGCCGCGTTCGGGTTTGAATCTACATCGTTTCGGTGCAGAGGCAAACGTGCTAATCACGGCACAAATCGAGGCCGGCCTGACCATCGCCTATTTACTTAATTTACTCACATTACAGTCTCATAGGATTCAAAATGTGCCATTGGTCGCTAGCGACAAATCTCCGCCTTGTTATTGGAACGTGATTTTACTGGTAGTTTATTGAAAAGGAATATCAGCTACCCAGTGTTATTTTTAAACTGATTATTACAAGACTTGTTAAAAATGTATCTGGACCACTACACGGGTATTTATTTGCGGTTGCTGATTTTCACCTTTTCCGACCGTAGTTTTCAAGGTAACATATTAGAAAATAAATTATTTTTTTACACAGCTAGCTTTATTTTAAAAACCAAGGAAACATGATTTATCTACTTTTCCTTATAATGTCTTTAATTATTTACAACGGACTTTGGCTAAATTGTATTTGTTCTTCAACTAATATGTCTATTTAATGAAATTCAAATTTACCTACTACGGGAATTTGAAATTATTACACATGGCTTATTAAAATGGTTGTGCAACTTAATCTATTTAATTGAAATTGCAAACTTAAGCCAACTAAACTGTGTATACTTAATTCTGTAATTACATTATCCCAATACAGGGTGATTTTAAAACCTACCGACAAACTTGGATCATACACGCTGGGATAACTCTAAATCAGGGGAAAAATATTCTTTTTAAAAGTTCCTAGTCGTTTTTATGAAAGTTGCTTTTAGTATAAAGCTACCGAATTGTTTAAAAGACAACACAATAGCAGACAACTGAACTTGTCATTTTAGGTGAATAAATTATAAATACGAGAAGCAGTTATTACGTCATTCTAACGTAAACTGTAAATAAATCGACGCTATTAATTTCATTTATAGGTTCGCCTTTATTTATAAACGTATGCAAAGTTAAATTATAAGAATTTCTTTGTTTTATCGCACGCTTTAAAACGATGGTGTTAATGTTTTTTGTTACCGAAGTGTAATAATTTGTAGTTCCGTGTATTTATTAGTGTGATTGCATTTATGTTTAAGTTAAACATCGTATTTGTGCAGTAATGAATAGATTAACAAATATGCAAATGACAGACAATGTTTTACTTTACAGCGCAGCCTTGTGTTACTCGACATATTCCACATTATTATACAACGTTTACGCGAATTGTGGAAAGATTTGGTAGACATCTTTTAAAAGAGTAAGTAGTTCGGTTCTCATTATATTCCTCTTATCTTAAATAACAAGTTGAGAAAGGTCAAGAAAAATGTTTTTTGATTTTAAAATGTAATAAACAACATAAATGCCAATTGAATTGCTTTTATTTTGTGTTTACAGGATAAATTCAGTGTGATTTAAAATCCTACACGTAATATCGAAAAAATGTCTTATGAAAATGAAAATTCCTTTATAGTTTTATGAATTTTAAAACCTAAAATGGTCCCAAATATAACTTATTGAAATTATGGTGCTTGTAATAATTTGGGTATGGTCTTTAAGTATAATCGAGGGTGTTTAAATAAATAGTAAATGTTCAGTTTTCGTCTCCATAAAATACGAATTAATAAAATTGTAGATAATTGTGTATTAACATACATTACTTTTATACAGAAAAGCAAATACAGCTGCAGTCATTCGATATTATTGAACAACATGTTATTTGCTCATTCGCTTGTAGTTGAAATTGGAATGTCGTCTAGACATATTAATTTATATACACATTTTCTGACAGTTCTCAAACAATGGTTATTTTTATTTTATCCAAAAATATCGTCTATTTTATGCAATTTTTTGTTAATTGACGAAGTTCTCTTTTACAATTCCACGTTAAAGTTTGTCGGTGGATTTTAAAATCACCCTGTATATACATGGTGATCCTAAAACGAAAGACAAGGGCTGACAATATCCTACCGTAATATTTTTTTTGGATTTTGTATAAAGATATTATATTTGAAGGGACATTTTTTCATACATTGCGAAATGGTGAAATCACTTACTAATATTTTAAATTAAATATGTATTTATAAATAAGATATGAAATTCTTTTACCAAAATATGAGTATATTTCTCTAGAGTAACTTTGCATATAAAACAAAAGGTTTAGTTTTGAACAGTTTAACTAAATGAAAAATTGTAATCTATGAAGGCGAACGATTACGAGGAAGCATCAATTAAATCCGTTTCAATAATGGTGTTACAAATACAATAGATTAAATAGCAATACAGATATTCAATACTAAAATCATATTCATCCGAAATTTTGCTTTTATTAATTTATGCTAAAAATAGATTTTTTGTTAGTTCTCGAGAGTTACAAAATAGCTTCTTGTCATTAGGGATGTGCTTGATTTATCAAGTGCAAGCGCTATTTCCAGTATGAAAAGAAATATTGAAATTTCTTCAACTTGTGGCGGTACAAAACGGCGCTATGTACCTACAAATGTTAAACTAAATGAAGTTTCTGAACTTACGCTATTTCTCGGCAATCCAAGGAGACGGTATTGGTCCAACGTTCTTATAACAATGGTTTAGTAAGTTTCTATGCATCTATGACGTTAACTTTGGTATATTACTCATAATCAGAAGAGATGCTACATCATTAGTCGACATGATTTCTTATAAAGAACAACGGATTGAAGACCACGTTTAGAACTATTTTAGGGAATATGACATTTCGTGATTGTTCGACTACGTCAGCTATGCCACTGTACTGCGAGGGTATCGTATTATTTTATAGCTTACAATGCATTCTAACCTAAGAAGATTTAAAATAAAGGCTCATATAATGAGCTCAACTTTGTACTAAATAATCAGTAGTCAAATATATTACAATATCTTCAACTTATGACGGTATAAAATGGTGCTATGCACTTGAAGACGTTAAATTAAGTCAAGTTTAAAATTACTCAATTGCGCAGCCAGCTAATGGGACAACGTGGGATAAAGGGTCTTATAAAAGTGCTTTGGTAAGTTTCTATGTACCAATGACATTAAACGTCAGTATGTTAGTGATAATCAGAAGAGCGCCACTTCATTAGTTGACATGATTCTTTATGAAGAATAACAGAATTAAGCCCGTAGTTCCATCTATTTTAGGAAAAGTGACAATTTACGTGATTAGTTTGCTACTTACAATGCGTTCTTACCTGACTGCTAAAAGTTAGAGTAAAGGCAACTTAAAACTAAGCATTTCCATAAAGTATATAGTGTAAATAATAGTCGATCTAGTGAAATCAAATACGAATGGCCAATTCCTAAGTACTAAATAATCAATAGTCAATAAAATGAACAATAAATATTTTCAGTAATAATTACTAAGATATATATATATATAATTGACGTACGATTCATATAAATATTATTTATTTCTAATTATACCTCAATTTTAAAATGTGGAATTTGTTTCTTTAGTAAAACCAGGAAAATATTTAATTCCTAATGGCTATCGTTTCGAAAATAGATTGTCACCTTCATCAGAGCCTGAAAAACTTTAATGCTATTGACTATAAATATACAAATTATTTAACATACAAAAGTGGCGTGTATACCATATTGTTTAAAAGACTAGAAATTTCAAAATTGTAACAAGATTAAATATATGGACAAAACTGTTTTACAAAATTTAAATAAAAATTGAAAAACAATCAGATATGATTTGGAAAAAATAAATAGGCTAAAACTGAAATAGGAAGTGAACGCATCATCAATAAACTTAAAAAACTAAATTTATGTTTTAAATTTCATAAATTTTAAAAATTCGTCTTAAAAAACACTAATAATGCGCAAGTCGGTTTTATCATTCAAACAATTACTAGAACTTGTAACTGCCAAAGATTCAAGAAAAATACGCTTTGTATAGAAACTTACTTTGACCAAAATGTAAACAAAATAAAGGTCACAACTATGTTTAGTTTTAAAAACATATTTTGAAAGGGCACAAGCATATGGCTTTCTTACAAAATCAGACGTATGCTGAATAAAATGTTCTTTAAGCTTCTGTTTAGTTTGTCCGACATAGTTATGCCCACATGTACTACACGTTATTCGATAAACTAAATTACTACATAATAATTTGGTAATTAAATCTTTAATATTACTAAAATGATTTTTTAAAGGAAACATACTAGTAAAACAGATTTTCATAGGATGGTTTCGAAATAAAAATTTAATGTTTGTAGTTAAATCAAACTCAGGTCTTAAACATCGATGCTATCGTAAGATTTCTATTTCCAATAGATTTATAAGTTGCTCTTCTTTTTGTCCCAAACAATATAAAATTAATTTAGTACTTTATTTAAAAAATTGCATTAGAAAAATCTCACATTCAGATTACTTACAAGAAGATTTATTATTTTTAAAAAACAATCTTTTAGAGAATGATTTTCCTAACATTCATCTTAATAAATTAATTTTTCCTAAGTCTGTAAACCTACATATTTTTTCGCAAAATTCTAAGCAAGAACAAGATTTAAAATATACTACATTACCTTATATTCCCAATTTAACTACAAACATTAAATTTTTATTTCAAAACCTTCCCATCAAAATTTGTTTTACTAGTATGTTTCCTTTAAAAAACCCTTTTAATAATATTAAAGATTTAACTCCCTAATTATTATGTAGTAATTTAGTTTATCGAATAACGTATAATACATGTGGGTATAACTATGTCGGACAAACTAAACAGAGGCTTAAAGAACGTGTTATTCAGCATAAGTCTGATTTTGTAAGAAAGCCACATGGCTGTGCCCTTTCAAAACATGTATTTAGCACTAAACATAGCCGTGAACTTGATTTGGTTGACATTTTAGTCAAAGAAAATTTTTATACAAGCGTATTTTTCTTGAAACTTTGGCTATTAAAAATCCGAGTAATTGTTTGAATGATAAAACCGACTTGCACCCAGTTAATGTTATTATAACGAATTTTTAAAATCTATTAAATTTAAAACATAAATTTAGTTTTTTAAGTTTATTGATGATGCGTTCACTTTGTATTTCAGTTATTAGCCGATTTATTTTTTCCAAATCATATAGGATTGTTTTTCAATTTTTTATTTAAATTTTATAAAAGTTTTGTCATTATCTTTAATTTTGTATGTTAAATAATTTGCATAATTATAGTCAATAAAATTAAAATTTTTAGGCGCTGATGAAGGAGACAATGCATCCCCGGAACGTTAGCCATTAAGAATTAAATATTTTCCTGTTTTTATCAAAGAAACAAATCCCACATTTTAAAATTGTGGTAAATATATATATAATATATATATATATATATATATATATATATATATATATATAT
>JAHWXV010330525.1:0-10394 GCA_024586415.1 Phrixothrix hirtus
TATATATATATATATATATATATATATATATATATATAATCATGTTATTTTTGAAGAAAACTTTTCGATTTCAAGAATATTTGTCAACAACTTCACAACTTCTGGATAACGCTAATCGGCTACATGTGAACTTTCCAAAAAATCATACTTTTGAAAATTGTGCCTTGGACAAAGTGCCGATTCGAAGAATTGACGTTTTTAAGAAGTGTATTCGAAGAATTGTAGTAGATTCCTAATGTACGTAAATTACAAACCGAATAGCGATTACAATAGTGAAATTGATTCATGAACAACTGTAGTTGTCTACAGTAACATACAGGTTTGGACTTTAATTATAAATATTTCGTATTCTGTAGCATTTAGAAACAAAATTTATTAGTGCCTTTTTATAAAATATATCAAGATGTATCTACTTTTAACATAACGCTCAGTATTTTTCAAAATTCCTGTATAAAGGCTTTTTAGTAATTTGAAATACAAATCTATTTAAAATAATGTTTAAATGAATTGGAATTGTTTATGAGTCTACTACTTTTAATTCAAAATAGAACTAAACAATTTGTCATTAATACATTTAAATATAGAATAAGAAAGTCAATAGAACAGTATTTTTACAAATAAACTTATATTTTATCGAATAACAAATTTTTGGCTTAAGAACTTAGAAAACTATTTTTAACGAGTAAATTTGCATTTTATAAACACAACGTTTTGGCTTCATGCTTAAAAAATATAAAAGATAAATATATTTAATTGTAATACTAAAAAGTACGAAAAATAGAAACAATTAGTAGTTTGGTAACAGTTCCAACTAACTATTAAACGTCTTAATCAATTTATTGCTAGCGTAGGACTGAACAAATCCTTAACGAAGTAGTAAGTAAGGATGGAGGTAATAAAATGAAGACCCAGAAAATTCAGAAAGTTGGATTAGAGTTGTTCTAACTTTAACCAGAAAACCTCATCTAAAAGTTTTTTATTAGTGCGTTTAATATATAAAATTGTTGGAATATATCTAAATTGAATTTTATTTATCGGTTTATTTGGAAAGAGTTATTTCTTAAACTTTACTGGAAAGCAGTTGTCTTACTCGCACGGCACTTAGTTTTTAAGTAAATAGAAATAATTAAAACTACAAATAGGCGTATACTTATTTCTCAATATAAGTAAATTCTAAAACATAAGCGACATTGACCCCAAAATGGCAAATGCCACGTTGCATTCTATGTAAAACCGATTCTTTTAAAACAAATACCTTTTAAACAGTAGCATCGTAAAAAGTTGCACATGCGTCTTGTCGCTTAGATGTGTCTCGATGATCGAGCGACGTCGTTTTCCACTACTTGTGAGTGCATTGAAATTAGATAACCTAAAATGGCTCCTGTTGCAGAAATGCAACCCAAATGATAGAAAAAGAAGTTTGCTCGAAAGAGGTTTGCTATCTCGTTTTACCAATGTTTTTAAATCCGCTGTTTAGCAAGGGTAGTAATAAAACTATAATTAAAAAATAAAATTTATTAATATTATGATATTTCATTACATTATACATGGTGTAAGGAAATTTCCTTGAAGTAAGTTCTAGAGTAGGTTAATAGCTATGTGTGTCTCTTACCACTTCAGTGTAGTATCATCTTGTCAATTGCCTCTTGCAACTTGGTGTGAAAGCCGCCTTAATCGAATAAAAGCACAAAGTACGATATTAATAAATAAATATTTCAAAGTGAAATTGAATACTAAAAATATTATATCTCTTGAAGGCTTTAGATCTATTTGTTTTCATTACAAATTTCACTTCGTTTGATTTACTTCAATTCCTTTGAAGATTTTTTTAAACATGTCTGTTGAAAGAAATGTATTTTATTTATATCAAATTTTAAATGGTAAACTTAATATGGACGATATAAGTGTAAAAAATATTTAATATTATTTTTTAAAGGCGTTACGAATTGTAATAAAAATTCTCAACGGTAAATAGGTACGTAATAATATCAAAAGTTATAATTGTTATAGTAAAAAAGCATATTTTTTATTTATTTAAAAATAGAATCCCCTTTTCTTACGCTTCTAAGTAACAAGACAAATATGCTGTCAATTATCTGTCCACATTTTGCACGTACGTCTGGATACGTGTTCTAAAAATATATCACAGTAGGCGTTGATGTTATGTCAGTGTAAAAGTATACATTACTGAGGTATTAAAAAATCTTAATTATGAAGCTATAATTCAAACCGACACAAATTCAAAAATGATTATATTAAGTAATTATTGTTTACGAATTTTACAAAAATATTTATTTTAGAAAGTACATTACCTTGTATTTTATATTTCTTTATAAAACTTCTAAAGATGGAAAAAGTTATTATCATCTGCCGTTATAATTAATATAAGCGCCTGTATAAAATAAAAGCGAGGGATTAATTAACATTTTTTAAAGCAGTTCTTTTAATAATATACTAATCAAACCGCTTGCTGTGTCTTTCAAGAAATTTCAAATGGCAAAGGTTGAATTCTAGTTTATATTATTTACGTTAATTTGTAATTTAAACTTTTGGCAAGTTCTGAACAAGCCGTTGCTAAATAATTAAAATCTTACCAAATATTAAGAACATACTCTGCCAAATTTCCATTTTATTTTCTTAAAAAATGGGCCAAAAGAAAATTAAATTTGAAATATTAAATCAAATAGGCCCTCATAAATTTGCTCTTAACTATTTATTAATTAAAATACTGCAGAATTTCCACTTTACGAAATTCTATTTTCAGAGATTTTCTATTAAACGAAATTTCAACATTATTCTAGCGGTGATGTCATTTTCCTTATTTTTTTATGCTTTGTTGCGAATACAATTCCGATTAATGAAATTAAAAATAAAAAATTTTTAACCGAATTAAATGCTTAGAGTATAACCTTAAACTAACACCTGTCAAAATCATTCTTAAAAGCGATGGTCAATCAAATTCCTGTTTAAATCATTTGTGATGGAATTAATTGTTTGCTTACAGTACTTAAATTATTCTCGTGTATATCAAGTTTTAAACAAGAGATACACATTAACTTTTTAAATGTAGTATGCCAGCGAAACTAAGAAAAATTTTAAAACAATATACAATTACAAATGGAACTTCAATCGTATTTTATTTTTAGACTCTGATATATCTTGTTACGTCTTAAAATTCGATGTAGTGAGAAATCGTTCACTTTTTGTCCCATTTTTCCTTTAATCTATATGCTTTCTCAATCGAATCATTAAATTTAGTGCATTTTTAAATTATGCCAAACCTAAAAAATCGTTTTCTCTTAAACAATTTATCCTAATTCACTTCTAATTTAAATGCTAAAGCATTTTCTCCAGCTAGTTTCGATATAGTTAAAGGTTAGTGTTTAATAACCAACGCAGGCTTACCTGAGACATGATATTTTATTTATACTTTAAAATATATGCTTACTTTGCATTTTTCTTACTTCTTATATGAATTTAAGACGTAATGTAATTGGATCTACGAAAATTTATTGAAAATAAATTGCCAAAAGGAAAAATTGCCGAAGGGAAAAATCATCGGAAGGAAAATTCACCAAACAAAAAAATTACATGTTGTAATACCAAGTGCAATCAAGGTGTCAGGGATATAAAGCTAGTTATTTTAACAGCAGAAACATTTTGGCATGCACGATAGAAAACGTTTATAAACTATGTGTATAGATTGCGTAATTTTCGAAATACAACCCGATACTGTAGAGGATACGTCCATTAACAAGAAAATCCCATAAAGAAGAAGACTTTTTGGAAAACATTAAAACTGTTCACTGATTGGGAACTGTCAAAAAATGCGTATACAAATGAAAATGCCTAGACGACATTTCAATTTCAATTACATGTCGGTGAGGAAATAATATTGTAACCTGAAGGTGGTCCTAAATAAGCGGGATTACGGTACGATATGTTGGACGCCAGTTAATTCACGAACAAGAGAATAAAGATAGGTAGGTAACTGAAAAAAAAGGGTAGAATAAGCCAACCTTCAGGCACACTATGGCCCTTAACTAGCTCTGCATCTGAAAAAGGGTTCAATGAGGAAGAGGAGACAATAATAAATAAATAGATAATAGTCTGTAAATAAATTATATAATTATCAAAAGGAAAACCAAGAATCCAACAATTTGTATAAGCGTAACATTTTTGTCGTTTACTGAATGAAGCTGATGTAGAGAGGTAATAATAATTAAACAGTCACTAAAAGATATATGTATTCATAGAACAAAATAATTAATTCAAGTCTGGTGATCACCGTTACTTAACAATTTTTCTTTTACATATAATCCAATGAGACAATTAATTAAGCTAACTAATATTTAAACAAAATCAAATTAAATATCAATACAAATCTGAATCAGCGGCTTCAAAATTTTAAATTAAAAGTATTTAAGTACATAATTCTAACGTACAAATTGTTCCCAAACGTAAACTCAATAACCAATTAAATAAATTTCAAACAGAACAGAATAACAAGGAAATGTCAATATTTATGTTTCGACTGGAATCCCAACAAATGAAAGCCCCTTGATACTGACAGCGACGGTAACTACAGGATACTGGTGGTTGAAGTGGACCCAATCCAATATCTTCACGAAGAAACGGTAGTAGCTAACTCACGGTAGTAGAACTCGAGCACTAGATACTCATCTCCAGTAAGAATTTCCCGTTAACGTGATAGATGTGATGTATATCTAATACCGTAAAGACAGGTTTCTGTATTATCTCAGACTGAATAAAAAGGTTTTTAATTCAAAAACACCTTTAGTTAATTTTAGAAAAGAAAACTGACAGAAAAACAAATTGAGATGTAATTACTAAAACTGTCATAATCACCCCCAAATACGGTGACTATTTTCATTTGATTTTTAGTTTTGTCACAAAAGAAGGCACACTCCGACTTTAAAGCAGCGTAGGTAAGCGGCAACAACAGAGGGCGTTTAATCGCACTCGAAAGAGCAAGATAAGCACTGCATATGTAGTAATATTGCAAGTGCGTCGATAGAGGAAAATAACGCAAAGGCAATTATCCACTCTAGTACAATAAGTACCGCGTTTATTACTAACAAAATTTTTATGTGGAAACCGAAATAAAATTGCATTAAAGACATACATACCGGGTGCTCTTTCCCGAACGAAATTAATTACTTTAGGAATTTAAACTACCATGTTATAATATGTTGTTTATGAATAATAAATTACTGCAGATACATTTGTTTATTTGTGTAAAACTAACTATCCCAATGCACAATGACCTACAATTTCATTCGTTCGTATTTTATGGTGACAAAAATTGAGCATTTGATATTTATCTAAAACAGATTCAATTACACTAAAAACCATATCAAAATTTTTATAAGTACCCCAATTTTGATAATTTACATTTTAGACATTTTAATTTTTAAAATTCGTAAAATTGTAAGGGATTTCTCGTTATTATAAGACATTCTTTTATTATTACATATACGATTATAAATTACACTAAATGTAGGTATCATAAACACAAAATCAAAGCAGTTAAATTTAATCTTTCTCAACTGGCTATTTGAGATAAGCTAAACACAATGAGAACTGAAGCCTTGCCTTTTTTACAAAGGAAATTCAAAATGCTCTCCTCCGCTGGCAATACACGTTTGTACTCTACGACATAGTGATTGTTGCATTTGAAGGAACATTTTGGGGAACCGCGGATTTAAATCCGGTGATCGTGGTGGCCATCTATCCCGAAAATGCACATCTAATCAATCGAGAATAGAACGAGTAGTATTTGGTGGTGCACCGTCGTGCAAAATCCACATGAGATTGAAGTAAATCGTTGTAAACTTCATCGTCCAGCATTACCGTCCAATCGGGGAGGTAATATGTATGGTCTAAGCAAACACAAAGTAATTTACAGAAAAACGTTGTTTATAGCGACTTTACCTAATTACATGTGGATTTTCGTCGCTCCACACATGTGCCTCATCACAAGTTAACAGTGGATTGAGAAAATTTGGCATCATTTCAATTTTTTGTAACAAACACTGACAAAATTCAATTCTACGCGGAGCATCCGTGAACTGTAAAGCTTGCACACGCTGCACATGATAAGGTTATAATTCACATGCTACAATACCTCCAACTGCAACCCTAATCTGCCTGTACTCGCACCGGGATTTTCATTCACGCTATCTGAAATTGATGACTCTACGTCTAAAACTTAGTTCTTGCTCAACCTTAAACACGCAACTGAGGAGTGAATGACGCACTATCACGCAACCTTTGCATAGTTCGCATAAACGTTGTTTAATGCGGAATCCGGCGGTTAGGGTAACGCTGAAAATATAAACGATGGGCTGCTCTAGCATTCCTACCATAAAGTATATTAGTTAATCTATCCATTACTACACAAACACGATGTTCTACTTAAATCTAGATATATTTAAATTAATGAACACACAAAACTAAAAATTATTACACTTAAGCAACAAAAAATATTAGAACTATTCTTCACAAGCGTGTGATAAAACGCAAAAATCCTAATAATTTAACTACGTTCGTAAGTGAGCCAGAAGCTATAAATCAAATTAATATCCTCGATTTATTTATTTTACTGTTTTAAAATGACGTAACAAAACTCTGTTATAAGCTTATAGTTTATTTGGCTAAAACGGTACGTATATGGTCCTAGTTTATCGGTAGGTTAAAAAGTCACCCTGTATCTTCACTTACAGTTTTCAAACCAGTACTGTTTGTGACTCAGTCTATTATGTTGGACGAGGGAACAACTAGGCAACTGTATATATATAATATGCATTTGTTACGATATTCACTGCATCAACGCTTGCAGGCGGTTGTTCAAAATTTGCGAAATATCGAATATGGTATATTAGACAAGGCACAAATACAAATTGCGATTGCGATTTTAATGACGGAGAAACAGGTGCGTACATCGCGAGTACTTATTTAAGGATGTCTTCATTTGCAAGCAAAGTAATACATATTTTTTTAAAAACCATTGAAAAATGTGCACTGTTTGGTTAAAAGCTCTGGTAAAAGTAATTCCTTCTTTTCATCGTACATTACGATTTCATTCCACATACTTGCATTATTTGTAACTTAAACAATTTAGTACATAAGCATAAATGTTAAAGTTTGTTTGTTTGTAGCTTTATTATTTTCATAGGTGTTATATAAAACAATATTTATTGAACATAAATTTTCACTATAAATTCCTTTTTCATAATTAATTAATCAATACAAATTTATAGGACAATAAACAAATGAAAATACATAATTTTAAAACGGATATCTTCAAATTATTAATGCAATAACATTTATAGAACTGATTTCATTCATTAATAGAAAAATAAACCAATTAAATAAATCAAACAAAGTTTTATGTTTTGTAAATATAGCACAAGGTTAAATGGTGCTCATTGCAGACCCGGATTTGTAATCAATTTTTACACAAAAATTTGTAACCAACTTTTGCAGGTTTGTGTTCTGTAAGAGTTCATGTGTACCAGTGTTAAATAACGCCTCTTATATCTAAGACACCCTATTAGCCTTAGCAATAAACGTTTTCAAGCATTTTACTATTTAAGATCGTTCGAACTTTCGTTCACACTTTCTTCAGTTTTAGTACTGGGAGCAAAATTCTGGCGTGTTTAAAAGTTGGAAAAAAATCTATTGTCATAGCTTTCTTTTTTTTGTTTTTTTGGTTTTTTTGTGTTTTTATGTTTTTTGTGGCTTTATGTTTTACATTTTTTCAACTATATTTATATAAGAGTCGCTTATTTACAGTTAATAACTTATTCTATAGCCTATACCACGTAAGAAGTCATATACATAGCTTTGAGTATAATTCACACCTATTCGCGGTATCCTGTCGGGACAATCTGTATGCTTTTTACAAGGAGGTAGTTCTTCTAAACCACCTATTTTTATTCAATTTAACAGTCACATACCTGATCCCTCTAAATGTCTTTGATAAATTTTCAGATATTGGAATGTTCAGCAACAATTTGTTGTTCCAAAACCCATAAACCACCCTAATAGTGAATTTTTTGTTAGGTTGGCCTTGATTTACTCTACTAACACAGTGAATGTTGTACAGCGGCGACACTGAGGAATTTGGGAGAGTCCGATCCAGGTGTCCTCAAAACAATACACCATACCCGCATATCTTCAGGTAACATGCTTTGTAATAAAGTCTTTCAAATGCGTGGACTGCAGTTTCTATGAGGATAAATGCTAAAGTAGCTAACAACCGCAGGTTTAAAGCAAACTATGCGTCTGCTTTATCTCTTTTAAACCTGCAGATTGAATTTCAAGAAATATGCATTGCGTGAAATGAAAGAAACAGTCACGATGTATCCTAGAAATTCTTGTATCACGGCACTTATCAGGACAGATTCAAAATCGATAAATATTATTTGTGGTGCGATCACGAGCAGTAGCTGTAGTTTTATCTAATTGAAATACATAAACTAAAGGAATGGCGATGTTATACCTTGCATAAACTTGGTAGAAAGTTGTGGTACAGTTTTGAAGATACCGTCTGTATACCAGTGACTATTTTTTTTAGCCAGAAGTTGAAGATTTTGTCTGGTACAAACAATCAAAGGTTTACTGTCGGCAAGTCCCGAATCAAAAAGCAAAAGTTCTTCACCGTTCTTGGAATTTTGTACTCGTCTGAGCTTATAATATAATTTCGGTTAACGGGAAGTGCTGAAGCAGCGTCGTATCGTGCTTAGCTCATAAGCTTCTTATAGTCCTTTTAATGCTGCATACTTTTGGAATGGTAGCTGTTGCTGCTTGGATAACTTCAATAGATGCTGTGAATACGATATAGTGTTGTACATCTTGTGTGCATTTAGTCTGGTCGCGTGTGCTGTACATCATCTTCGTGCCTTCTGTTTCAGCTACGTCCACGACATAACCATGAGTATCACTCTTTCTAAGAGTAACGTCACCCCGCGTTGTAATAATGGCACTGCACTTTATTTTTTGCTACCTATTGCACTTTCATTAAATTTCTGTTTCTGCTTCTTTATCTTTATAATTATATGTATCCATCTACCAACAGCTTGCGTTTTCTCTTTTCGGTAATGATATAGTCGAGCATCATTTCTACATTCACTCCCCAACAACTTCTATAATAGTGTACATTTACGATATCTCAAGCATATACTTATATACGCCTCGGCGTTACTTCCAATTTAATAACTAATGGCGTTGACTCATCAACTGTTGTTAAAGCCCAATATTTTAAGTACACTAATTAAATAAATAATAATAAACTATTGAGCAATAAGTATTAAATAAATCTGTTTAGGTCGAATTCAATAACATTGGAATGTGTAGTATACTATATACTGTACTACATATTGTATTTATCTGATTTCAAGAGCAATTTTGTTTTTTAAAGTTTTAAATTTTACATAATATCTATTGTTTAACTATGAATAGTTTCAGTTTACTTGATGATTTGGATTTTGTCAATCAGTTAACATCTTATTGCACTTCAAATTTAAAATTTTCCAGAATAAACTTAGTAGCACAAGATATGATTATTCTCAATATTTCCTATGGAGTTTACGAAATAAAAAGAAAAATAAAATACCCCCTTCTTCCCGTACATCCTTACTGTCCCTTTTTGGTCTTTAATTTGTCTGCATTTAAGAATACATTATCCCATTACATGCATTAAATACTAGTAACCTATATCATAAGTATATTAATAACAATCATTATGATACGAGTCTTTGTTGTTATGAGTACCATAATAATTAATTGCGATCCGCATAACACACAAAATTTTATTTGTTAGCATAATTTATATCAGTCAGTCTGTAATGAACCTATACCTCTTGTACATAATTAATTTAGCTAATTATGAGTGTAATGCACTGCTTTACGACGACACAGTTCCATTAATTGTATATATTTTTGTTTAGTTAAAATTATTTAGTTAGACCTTGTATATATATTTTCAATTAATTATCATATGTATAATTACCGGTTTTTAAAACAACCATTTGTGGTATTTATTTATTTTTGCTTTAATTATTATTTGTATAATTACCGCTTAACGAGTTTATTTATTCATTTGTATTTAAATACGGTTGCATTAATTGGTATTAAGATCCGATATGTTTTTAAATTCATTATATTATATTAATCAAAAAGGTTCAAGATTCTTGACCCCAGTCAACGTTATTTTGCCTATGTAGGTCAAGGCGCTTGAACTTTATGCATATAAAACTATGAGTGTACAAATGTGATTAGATAAGCGCATCGTAGTTTTGCATTTCGATGGAAATTTTATGTTAATTAAAACTAATTTAGCCGCTTTATTTTTAATGATATGTAATTTA